>JASANE010012534.1:0-30621 GCA_030248225.1 Trileptium ribeirensis
TTCCTAGACAGATCGGTAGGTATAAAAGATTAAGTCAGCCACTGATCAGGGCCTCAGTCTCAAAGTGCTGATCTACTGGTAAGTGTTCACTTTATTCTTACGACCAAGCGGTGTCCTTTATAACTTAAACAATTTTGCGAGCGAGCACGTTGGTGCTTCTATACAGCGTTGTCGACTGAGTTGCACGTATCTGAGAGCACGCTGGTGCTTCTATGCTTGAGAGCACATTAGTGCTTCATCTGTAATTGAGTATCGAGAGCACATTAGTGCTTCAATTGCATTGTGTCTTGATAGCACATTGGTGCTTCAGTTGAGTACTTTTGACAGCACATTAGTGCTTCTGTTCTATTCGGTTGAGAGCACATTGGCGCTCCAGTTTAAGCGCTTATTGAGAGCACACTGGTGCTCCATTTCTGAACCTAGCCTTTGTGGAACTCAGTCTGCAGTGTTGTTGCGAGAGCACACTAGTGCTCCGATATAGCGTATACGTGTATTCAATCTAAGGCTAGGACTTGGATCTTACGATCCCTCTTCTTAACTCAATCAACACAAATATACGTATACGGCTTTGCGAGCGAAAATTTACTGGTGCTTGTGAGTATTTGGTGGTTGTGTGTCACTTATATTATATATTAATATTTCTAAGGATAGGCATTGGATCTTACGATCCCTCTTCTCATCTCAATCAATTCATATATACTTATATAATTATTCTGTTTGTATTGTGTTGTTGTGATTGTGTATTGGTAACGTAGTAACGAGCGTTGCCTTAGGTCCTGAGTGCTACTTCCCCGGTTAATTAAATCTATTCCCACACTATCGATTGAGATTACATTGGCTTTATAGTACATTCCTTTGCCTTTCCTTCTTCAAACATACACGCCTTAGTTAACAAGAAAGAAATAAGCCTCACATCGTTACACTTGGAGGTCCCACCGAGACTCGATTCTTCATATTCGGGTTAAACGAATTCGGAAAGGATTCAACAGCATTCTTAACCGTAAATACCTAGCATATAAATACGGCCGCTTATCAGCTTCGAAGTGCCCAAAATCTCTACAATTTAGAGCTAACGGACGACGAGCAAGATAGCTCTTTCTTTGAAACTTATCTGGAAAACCAGCAAATGGATAGTTTAGTTAAAAACATCGGCCAACTTGATCATGTCATTAAGGATCTAGCTACTAGATTGGATGATGGCTTAAGGGATCTTTCTGGCGAAGTTGACGAGGTCTCTCAACGAGTTCGCCTGGGAAACGATGCAGATCTTTCCATCTCACCTTTCCGTGGAGACTTAACTGGCCAAGATTTCAACTCCTGGCTAGAAAATTTCAACCTTATTTGCGATGCTAAAATAATTGATGACAATATGAAGCTTAGAATGCTGCCCGCATACTTGAGAGATAGAGCGAGGGATGCGTATGAACGGGTCCCCGATGCAGCAAAGAGAAACTTTGACGACCTGGTCCGAGCTCTGAGAACCGCCTTATTAACTCCAGAGTGGTCAATGTTTCATGAAGCAGCACTTGAGCAGCGCCATCAAATGAGTGGTGAAACAGTGACCGCATATCTTAAGGCGATTAAGAAAGCCTGCCGTAGCATATATCAGCATGAAAATGATGCGACCTTACAAAGGAAAATTATATCCCGATTCTTTAATGGATTGCGATCACCGGAGATGAAGCAACAAGTATTCCGGGATATGCCAAACACACTCAGGGAAGCGGAAGATCTTGCCCAGAAACTGGATATGCAATCCGTTCTTTGTGGAAATGTATCCTCACCAGTCGGTTTAACCAGTGTTACTAATAATCTAGCACGGGATCAAACCCTACAAAAAGTAGCACAGGGAATGGAACTGCTAGCTAAGAACCAAAAAGACATAGCAAATACTTTGCAGCGAGTTAGGAATAACCAACCAAGGAGAAACAACCGCCCACCTACTGTTAGTACAAATCAAAACCGGTCACCCGAGAATCGACCTCGTCCTAATAACTTTGAGCAAAATTTCTCACCTCGCGGACCACGCTGCTTCAATTGCGGTAGATTAGGCCACATGGCAATGGGTTGCTTGCTGAGAGGAAACCAAACTAGGTCAAATAATTTTAGTCGCCCACAAAATAGTGGTTTCCCACCTCGTAATAATTTTTCACAAAATTTCAGAAAACCCCCGGTCAGTACTAACCTCAGACCAAATATCCCCAACGTTGGTCACATGGCTAATGCTCCTAATACCAGAAACGTTGTCGCAACAACAATGCTTCATCCCGTTCCTAAGGAAGAAGAGCAGAAAAATTCCACCGAAGTTTCATATAGAGCTGAATTAGAAAAGCTTCGCAGAGAAGTGGATGCCCTTTCCAAACAGAATTCTTTACTCGTTGAAAAGGCATACCCACAATTAGTTGGTGCGATTGAGGTAAAATCTAAACCAACTGAGCCAACTACTATTAGCGTACAAACTGATCCGGAAAAAATAACTAGAGTGCCCAATGAGCCAAAAGCCAAACTAAGATATGGACTAACATCAGTTCGCCCACTTTTGGTCCTACTTTCCTTGGTTACGCTGATGGCCCCAGCACAATCCACAGTAACTCAGGAGCTAAACCGCTTGCATCCCCATATTTTCCCTTCTTTTGGTGTAGGACTTGTTCCCGAAGGCTTGGTTATGACAGCTCCAGACTCGGTATACTTACCTATACTTGTCCACACAAGACATGAACAGCACGAAGCTTGTAAAACCGCGGTAAGATATTCGGTCAACCCTAAAGATTGCAATTGTACAGGTCACCAATTTTTACATGATCAGACGCGGAAGGCCCTTAGTGAATTGAGTGAAAACTTCCGCGACTCGGTTGACCCAGCATTTTACGAGGCTCTCTTACAGAGTATATGCACCGACAAACCGTTTGCCTGTACCTTTGTTCATCCCAAACGACAAAAACGTTTTGTCGCGGTTGCCTTAGCGGGAGTTGCCTCCGTTGCAAGTATAGGTTTGGGAATAGCTAATAGCATTCAAATGTCTCATCTTAAACCAAAACTCATAGCACTGCAGAATTCGGTACGAGTATTTGGGGAACAAACCATCCGCAACGAAGAAGCAATAGCACAACTGACCGTTAATCAGGAACGAATATATGCCATCACACACGACATTGTCCGTTATATGGAACAAACATCTGTCGCCCTAGAATGCACACTCATGAAAACTGTAGCTTGGACCCACTTTATGGCACAAACTAACTTTTTCTTAAACGATGTTAGGAATGTAGTCCGCGCCATGGTTTTGGCAGGTAATAGCGGAACTCTGTCGTCAGAAATTTTAACCGCTTCGCAAATAAAATTGTTAGTCCAGCGAGAACTCACATTGCACGACACGATATATTTACATGATCCCAGTCTGTTCTATCATTTCGTTAAAGCATACCCAGTAATAATGGATATAATGAATACTAGATTCGGACTCATATTAGAGATCCCCCGCATAAGAGTCAAGAATATTCTACCGCTTATGAGAGTTGTTAATGTAGGATTTAATAACATAGCCTCTAACACAACTGTGAGATTGTCGCTTCCACAGTTTATTACATATGACACCGCACTAAATAAGGGTTACTTTTACGAAGTTAAATCGGATGGTTGCCACAAAACTCCAGGCCTGTGGTACTGTAACAGAGCGGCGCTGCCAACCAGTACCAGTGACAGATGTTTACATGATTTAAGAAATTCAACAGTGAAAGATTCTTGCACATTTGATATCAAACAGTACTCACCAGAGACAATCATTGAAAGTACAAGAGTTGGTATTCTTGTCCGCACTTCAGAAAAATTTGTCCATGTAACACGTATTCAACCAGGCAGTAAAGTTACGAATGCCGATAAGCTACCAGTACCAAAACATGGTGTAATGTTTTTCGCTCATTCTAACTTTTCAATGATAATTGTAGGAGACCAAGTACTTATGTCTAGTTTTCGCCCAGTACAAGATTTTGAAGTGTTTATGCAGGTTATTGGAAACTTTTCCTTTAACTTTTCCGAAATAGCGCCGCCTACTTGGAGCAAGCTAGAGGACGTGAGGTATCACTCCTCGTTAACCGACCAACGTTTAAGACGGGAACTTATGTATCTTGCTCACGATGACTACGATTTCCCTGTGGAAGTCATGTATGCTGTGGCTGTGTCGATCCTAGGAATAGTGTTACTGTGTGTATTATATGTGTTATGGAGAAAATGGCGTAAACTATTAACATACTTATGTAAAAGGAGAAGTTCTGTTAACGCAAGAGGTTTGAATTCTGAAGGAATTGAAATGATAGAAACTCCAAGGATACAACAAAAGGTTCAAACACACTACGGGGATGCGTGTGCCCGTCCAGCCTCCATTTGCTGTGCTGTTCCACATCATCATCCCCCTCCAAATTTAACAGTTACTGTTCCCGATGTTTGTGAGCTTCCATTCTGTCGTGGCAGAGTATCCAATACGAGCAGTAAGCAACAAATAAACACACACGTGGCCGAAACCGTATTTACGGTGGGTAAAGCTGTATCTCAAATTGATGTCACTATACAAGGTGAACCATTTACCGGAATCTTAGATACCGGTAGTAATATAACCATAATTTCAAACGAAACTTTTGAGAAGCTTGGGCTGATGTCCGATGATCTGGTTCCGGTCCCTTGGACGTCAGCTGTAGGCATAACAGGACACAATTTGCAAATGAAGGGGGCTGTTAAGGTCGCTCTTGGCATTGGAAAACGAACCTTTGATTTTCATGTTTTCGTGTCCAATGAGTGTACACATTCTGTAATAATAGGTGTTGACGTATTGCGTCAACTTGGCACAGTGACCATCAACTACCAAAAAGAGCAAGTAGTAATAGATGGCGTACCTTACCAACTAGGAGGAACCGATTTCAAAACCCTGCGTTTGGAAACCAATACGACTATCCCACCTCGAACTGAGGTGGTAATACCCTGTGAGATTGAAGGGTTCAATTACGAGGGTGATGTTATTTTTGACCCGAGTAATAAACTGGAACAATTTGATTTACAGGCAGCCCAAATTTTAATATCAAACGACACGAGAATTACCATTCCAGTAAGGTTATTGAACATGTCCTATTATCCTGTTAAGCTATATAAGAATACACCATTAGGCACTGTGGAGCTTTTACATGATAGCTCAGTAGTCTTCTCGGTACTAACACAAAAGTCAGAAGACAATAATTTCTTGAGTGAGCTTCAACTAGACCAAGCAAAAATTACTCGCGAACAAACGAAACGGTTTGTTGACCTATGCTCAGAATATTCGGAAGTTTTCGCCAAACACGACTATGACTATGGTGACATAACTGTCATACAACATAGTATCGATACTGGTGACGCTGTTCCAATCAAACAGCGGCCTTATCGTATACCCTTTCAACGTAAAGAAAAAGTTGACGCTGAGCTAGATCAGATGTTAAACTTCGGAATTATAGAGCCCTCAACTAGCCCGTGGGCCAGTCCCATAGTTTTAGTCGGTAAAAAGGATGGTGAATCTTTACGTCTCTGCGTCGATTATAGAAAACTCAATGCTGTAACAAAGAAGGATTGCTACCCTTTACCTAACATCAATGACTTGTTAGAATGTATAGGGAAGGCCAGATTTTTCAGTGTGATGGATTTGCTATCGGGATTTTGGCAAATTCCTATGGCCCCAAACTCCGTTGAGAAGACAGCCTTTATAACACCTTCGGGTTTGTATCAATTTACCAAGATGCCTTTTGGATTGTGTAACGCACCAGCTACGTTCCAAAGGACACTTGAGGCGACTTTACATGGGCTTGTGGAGCGAATATGTTTAATCTATATCGATGATATATGTGTATTTTCCGACACTTTCGAGGAACATCTAAACCGACTTCGGCAGGTGTTTGAACGCCTAAAACAAGTTGGGTTAAAGGTAAAACCTAGGAAGTGCAAGTTTTTAAGGGATGAAGTTCCTTATCTCGGACATATCATTTCGGCAGATGGACTTAGACCCGACCCTGAGAAGATTGAAGCTGTTAAGTCCTATCCGGTACCACATGATATTACTTCAGTTCGTAGTTTTCTCGGTTTCTGTAGCTACTATCGTCGGTTTATTAAGGATTTTGCATCCATAGCAAAACCTTTAAGTCAGCTAACTAGTACACTGAAAAGGTTCGAGTGGAATTCGGAAGCTCAAAAGGCCTTCGAGACTTTGAGGGACAAACTAATCAATCCTCCCATCCTTCGAATAGCGGAACCTTCCAAACCATACTTTCTCGAAACAGATGCGAGTACCAAAGCTATTGGTGGCATTTTGTCGCAAGCAGATGACGACAATAAACTGCATCCGATAGCCTACGGAAATAGGTCCTGGTAAAGCCGAAATTACTCCTAAAATCACAGTGACGGAGCCTGATCAAGATACTGACAAAACTGAGGATGCCTCAGGGGAGATTTCTCCTCGAGAAGCTGACATTGCGAAACCAACGCATGATTATAATTTAAGGTCGAGAAAGCTACGTAAACAATACGCGACTATAGTGATTAGTGGTATAGTATAGGAAGGATCATGCTTAGAATGGATTGAAGTTATGGAAAGTGTATTTGTTATACTTGTTATAGCGAGTGTGTTATGTGTATTGCCAAACATTTGTTAACAATGAAAATTGAATTTTTGCGGTGTTATAAATTGTGCATCATGTTCATGGGAATAACAATCGCGTATTTAGCTGGAATGTACTATCATCGTTCTAGAATTACATTGATAATTGTTGTAATTTTTGCCTCAGAATAGTATAACTTAAAATTTACAATATTGTAACAAATACTTATATAGCTAATTTGCAGAGCTATGTAAACTTCAAGTAATACAGTCTCGAGTCTGCACAGATAAAAGTTAATAAGATAAAACAACCTTGACAAACCGCTAGTGATAGCGTGATACAGCCGTAAGCGCACAACCTCGTTTTTGCTGAGTCTTTTAAGTTAATAGTTAGCTGGAAATTTATCTGTGCGCGTTAAAGCTCAACTTCATGCTAATCGTCCTTGCGGGCACTCTATAAATTACTTCAATATTTCATCATCTTTTATCACTGTAGTTTGGGCTTTGTCGCGCCTGGTTTTTGGTCGATTAATTAGGGACAACATATAGAAGAGTAATTCTCATTTGTTTTGATGTGATCCGTCTGTGGTTAATGTTTTAAATGAAAACATCGGTATAATGTTACACCATGAAATATTTTAGCGTCTTAATTTATCGCTACAAGTCTGTAGCCTTGTTTTGGCCTTTTGTTTAGCGGCTGTGCAATAAACTTTAGAATTTAGTCATAGTAACTGAAGTGGGTAAGATTCTGTTGAGTACGCATTTTTCTGGTTCTGTTAACTCAGCTACGCACTGGCCTAATTTAAATCTCGATGAGGAGCTTAATCGCAATCATCGCATGACATTTCTGTGATAATTCCCCGATTGGGTGCGTTTAATTTCGTGTTTTATTATTGTTTTTACCAAATTGCTTGGCTCTCTTCCTGTAATTTTCGATGACCATCTCGCGTGTAATCAAGCTCCTGATCACCTTAGCTTGGAAAAGGCACATTACAAGATTTTTTGTAGGCTGCCACTTCAAGAGTAACACCACAGGGTTCTCAATAAATGTTGAAAAATATGGATATTCTCATAACAGCGACAGGTTATTTTATTTCTCTACTTCACCATTACGCCATTGATGCTTATGTAGCCATAGAATCAATTTATAGAATCAAGAAAAATATCAAGCTTATAGAATGTTGCCATAGATGATTAAACAGTAATGAAGCTTCGCAAAATATGCTGTGGTTCGAGATTAGTGTGAATATGCGATTAGCTAATTAACTGGTAATATACATGTTATGCCTCTAGATACATTTCTACACATGTTTCCTCGAGTTCAATTTCCATTAAATTTTTTTTGCGACATGTTTGTCTAGTAAATCGAAAGCAAAGTTTGACATATTTAGTGTATAGCTCAAAAATGGTCTCAGTAGTATAGTTGCGCTTAAGGACGAATCAGCCTTTTTATCATTTTAGCGGACTATAACTGCTTGCTACAATCTTTCCTGCTTTCGATGTAATCCTCTTTGGTACCAAGTGTAACACCTTAAATATCATTTGGACAAAATTTGGCTCGCCGGAGCATCGCTTTAAAACGTGAAGGTAGTATGACGTGGCGTCGGATTGAACCAATATCGGCTGGCCGCGAGCCTCGTATTCTATTCTTGAAACGTCGATTTTACGTAAATCGCAAAAAATATTTTTTGTGCGCCATGCCAAGGATCTCCTCTGTCCTAACAGCTCACTTGAACGGCCAAAATACCTTAGTACTATCCAAAAAAAATTCATATATCTTATTTTACTTTTAGGCGCTTTCATAAATTCCAGGCTTACATCAAGTGAGATTATGGCACGTTATACTTTGGTGGTTTTGTATGGCTTGTCTACTTTCGACCCTGTTAACATCGCGATGATTGTTAGACTGCAGCACAAATGAAAACTGTATTTTAACAAATCGCCAAAAGTATTGAAAATAAACCATTTCGATGTTGCTCTTTTGAATATTGTATATTGTAGCAGCTGCATCTTTGTTTTATATGGTGCTTGCAAAGCTCAAAGTTGTAGGCGAAGCTTGAGACTTGTCGACTGATATCCGATCGGCGAATGAGTTTTCAATACCTCAACGGTCGAAACTATTAGTTAGTTGTCAAATATGTATGGAAAGTAGGTATAGATCTAGTTTTCTTGCAATTTCAAGTAGTTAAACCGTATTTGCAATACCTTGTGTCGTACGTTAGCAGATAAGTTCTGCCAGTTTATTTTTTAATTGTTGCCTCTGTCACCGATTGTAAATTAATCTGCGCCGCTTACATAAAACATCAAAAACAAATCGTGCCAACTGTGCTGCAGCTTCATATCTATTGCATGGAAATGGTTTAGAGCTGTATTTCACACATGCATTGCGAAGGCTCGAATTTGCCATTGCATAGCAGAGTGGGTGTATTTTTTTGTTAAAGTTTTTTTTGCAGCTTGGTTCCTTCTATTTTACAGTTGCAGTTGCGAGCTTCAGATTAAAAGGGCGCCGAAGCGGATAATTAAACTATTTAACAACTTAGTGCTTGCCGTAGTTTTTTATACTCTGTAATAATTTACTACGCTTTTGAAACGTTCACAGGCTTTGTATGATACATCGACAACGATCGCCAGCAAATTATTGCTTTAGATTTATAAATTATCTTAATTTGTCTCATGGATTTTTTTGAAGGCATTTTGAGTGGCAAATACATGTTATGCATGTAAATCAACGTTATTCTCGCTTCAGGAAGGGCATACAAATATAAGATAGAAATGAGCATGTATCGATTCCAGTTTTGCACCTACTTGGAGCTTGAGAATAGGTCCTCTCTCGATGAACTTCTTTTGGAGATTTTTTTTCAGCGCAGTTTCAGGGTTAAACTATAAGCAAATGTTTAGATTTGGCCAGGTCAAATATATTATGATTAAAATATTCAACCACCAAAAATAAATCAATACGTCTAACAGCGTGTCATATGTCTCTATACTGTGGGGCAATTATTTCGGCACTATTTTCAGCTCTACTTGCAAATCTTCGTAGACTAACGGTTTCTAAATCCCAAAAATGTGTTAATTTTCTAAAACCTCCTAAAAATCTTACTTTTTTATGTAGATAAAACTCTACCAGAGAAAATCTTATATGGAAACAGTGTAAAATTTTTTCGAACGCTGGCGAATTGTATTTAGTGATCTGTCGTGCGTTTTGACAGGTGTTCAGTTCTGGATAAGCTTTTGGTTTAGATGATGGATTTGTGCTTTAGTCACCGAGTAAATTCTGCTGAGGCTGAGTGCTGTGCTGGGACTAAACGTTCTAAACCTAAGTTTTTTTACTTATTGACTCAGGTGACCTGCTGTTTATTGACATATTCGTAGTCAAGGTAGGCCCAGTATATTAAGACGAACTGGAATTTTATGTTTTCTTGAAATGTGCTAAATTTTTCTTTAAAAATGAGGATTGCTTCATTGATTTCCTAGTATGTATATTATTTCTAAGGTGTCCATTTGATTCCAATGTGCTTAATTGGAGCTCACTACACTTGAGAAGTTAATAGACTGGGCAAGGTACGTTGTTTTGTCTCGCTTGCGAAGGACAATTGACGTTTTTTGTAAATTGGCGTCCCGTGAGTTGATCTGTTTCAGGATTTCGATTTGGTTATACCAAAAAATTCGCTCTAATACATCTTCTGGACTAGTTCTTTTCAGTATATGATAAAAACGAGATACACTGTACTGGGATGCCGTTATTGACATTGGGATGGTTTACATGAAAGATCTCCATGTTTATTATACGAGAGGTAGCTTAAAACATTTAGATTTGATATATAATTATACATATTAGGCACTTCAACAGGCGGCTTAAAATATTGTAATTGGGGTGTTTTGTTTCGACGAAAACTTGCATATCGATCTTTTTTAGGCTTAAAACAAAAAAAAACATTTTGGTAATTAAATCCTGAGTCACCCTAAAACCTTCATACTCATGACAGTTGTAATGTTCTGTGACTGCGATATTTCGCAGTGACCGCTTAACGTTTAGCCCCTACCGTTGCGTTAGCACAAGTGATATGATTATATAGCAGCGTCGCTTGAACCGTCTGCGTACCCCAATTCATGCGAACTTTAGACATTCAAGAGCACTATTAAGGGAGCCACAGACTGTAAAGACCGGGAGGTTGGTCAGTGAAATTATAATAGGATAACGAAAACTAAATAAGTGTTTACCCCTGGATGCGTGTACCACAAATGCTTGCCTAGGATAAGTTTTAGCGGTGTACCCTGTTTTCCTGGTTTTTATGGCCCTTGTTATAAAATTGAGTTTATTTCAAACTACACGCGTTAGTCCGCGCATTGTATTGTTTAATTAAGATCAAATTATTATTATTAATATATACATATGATTCGCTTTTTATCATAACTCAGTAAAGCAAGAATGACAGTTCGGTTTTATATACAGCCCACGCGTGCGTCTTGACAAATCTTAGGTCTTTAGGCATAGAACCAAATAGCTAAATTCACAATTATTCGCAGCGATCCTTTTTGGTCATTATTTGGAACGAATTATCTAATTTTCCTTAGCTACCTTTCGTAATGTTAGATTCAGGCTCTATGTCTATGTCCGTTTCTGCACAAGAATTGACAAATTTTAATTCAAATTTTGCGATCTGTTGCGATTTTTTGTATCCCTTATGTGAGTTGTAGATTAGGTGAAGTCTGTGTATGGTAACATTACAAATCACCTGAAATGTTTGCGTGAGTCCGAATGCTTTTCTCATTGGACCTATCATCCCTGGTTTACCTCAAACTTAGTCAGAACTTCAATACCTTCCACTTCGGTTTCGGTAACATACATGTCATTTATCCCATGCCTGGCGTTAAGCTTATTCTAGCTCATACTAGTTGATACTTCTAGTAGTTCTTACGGCACACTCATGCTATACATTAATACATCGTTAAACCCAAATTTTTAATGAATAATAATTGGAATACACAACACTACTATACTTTAAAATTGCTTGCTAGACTAAGTACCGGTAAATATGTTTGGTATATATACCCAGCCTCAGGGGAGTAGACAAATAATAACAAAGTGTTCAGTCTTGAACTGTTGTTTGTTATTTCTTGTCGAAATGATAAATAAGTTAAGTGAAGCTGTTTTGTAAAATTTAGCTTTTGTTCATTACACGCTTATCGTTTAATCATTGGAGAGTGCGTACAAAGCATGCGAGTCATACACAAAGAAATATTAAAACCCGGCTGATGAAGTTTTTGTTATTGTTAACACTAAGTCAAAGAGTAGCCATTTGAATTGTTAACTTTCCTGGATACTGTTTTCGCTCCGGTTTTATAGCGTGGTTGAATTGTTCTGGTGGGTATAAATTTTATTCTACAGAACGCCGCGTTGCTATCATGAGACGTGGAACAAAATTACTATTCTTTATATTATTGAATACCCGGTTACTATACGATGTGTGTCATTTTTTTATTTAACGTTGCGTTTATTTTCTACAATTGATCCAGGTCATCCTTAATCTTTTTAGATTTACTCTTCGATAGCTCATCGATAACGTTCCGTGGAGCCTATATTGCAATGTAACATTTGTTTTCGTATTGGGGATTTTTGTGGACGCGATTGTCACGGTGTCTCGTTGCTCTCCAACCGAGGCGGATCGCGATTTTCGTTGGTGTGTTACGCTCAGTATTGGCACTTGTTGGTTTATCTTTACTACAATATTCTCCGTGTTTTGGCTAACGTGTTTAGTCGTTTTTGACGCGCTGCTAGGTTAGTGATTCTTGTTTCACTGTATCTATTTGACGATATCAACCCATTCTTTAAAACATAGTCAATGTCACACCCAGGTCAGTTGGTGTGCTAGTGTCAAATTGATTAGCAGATATTTACTACGCTGGATTTACCTTGCCGGTAGTAGTATTTGACATACACAGAGATGCGTGCACGTGTGTTGCAAATTGTATAACTTCATGATAAAATTTCTCTCTTAAACTACTGTTTGAAGTATATGAGTCCGACACTTTATATATGGCGGTGCTTCAGCATGATTATATCTTTAAGTTTCAACTTTCCACCAACGAAGATTGGTGATTATGCTTGTCATGATAACACTGGTTTCACAACTCTGTTGTTGCAACTTTTGATTGTACATAACATTCAAATATCTATATTGTATTGGTCCATTTGCTCCAACAGATGTTTCTTATCACATAACTTGACATATTTTAATGGGTTTTTATTTTACTTTTCACGTTTATTAATTGATGATTTATCGTGACCCACTGGTCAACGATAACGTGGCATACAAGAATTTTTGCATGTAGTAAATTGGCAGCATTTCCTGCCATGTACTCGTATACGTATTTATGCGTGTGTGCATTTATTATACTTGCCTGCCTCCAGGCGTATATGTGAGCTACATGTATCTATGGGTGGTAACTAACACGCGTGTATGTATTTGTATATATGCCAGATATGTATGTTTATGCAAGTACATCCTACTAATTTTTGACAAAGCTTTTAAAATTATATTCTTATTTTTGTACAGGATTGCACGTCAAAAATGTTAAGTCACCGTCAAAAACTAGTGTGGTATTTTTGGACCTTTTTAAATTTTAAAGATTTTAACAACAACTTAGATAAAATAGATTTTTTTGACCTTTTGGATTACAAAACTATAAAAACAGTCAGAACATTTGCGATAAATCTCATGTTGTCGGAATCAAATTTTTTTTAACACGATTTTATTAGAATGTCAGTTATTTAACGAAATTTTTACAGTAATTAGTGAAGCTTTTGAAGGTTACTGTGTATTGTAAACTTCAACAAAATCTTAAACACTTCGTGCGGGGTAGCAGATTTTGAAAAAAATATTTGAGTCTTAAAATATATTTCGTAAATGTCAAATCAGTATGTTATGACAATTATCAAAAATTTACAATTTTTTATCTGGTTCTAGCTGAACTGCCCAGATATCAAAAATTGAAGCTTTAAAGTTTCAGTGGGCCTCTAGAAATAACTTAATTATAATCTTTAGCAGGATCACGCGGTATTTCCTACCAAATTCTAAGAATAACACCCAGTAATCTGGACTTTCCTAGACAGCTCGGTAGGTATAAAAGATTAAGTCAGCCACTGATCAGGGCCTCAGTCTCAAAGTGCTGATCTACTGGTAAGTGTTCACTTTATTCTTACGACCAAGCGGTGTCCTTTATAACTTAAACAATTTTGCGAGCGAGCACGTTGGTGCTTCTATACAGCGTTGTCGACTGAGTTGCACGTATCTGAGAGCACGCTGGTGCTTCTATGCTTGAGAGCACATTAGTGCTTCATCTGTAATTGAGTATCGAGAGCACATTAGTGCTTCAATTGCATTGTGTCTTGATAGCACATTGGTGCTTCAGTTGAGTACTTTTGACAGCACATTAGTGCTTCTGTTCTATTCGGTTGAGAGCACATTGGCGCTCCAGTTTAAGCGCTTATTGAGAGCACACTGGTGCTCCATTTCTGAACCTAGCCTTTGTGGAACTCAGTCTGCAGTGTTGTTGCGAGAGCACACTAGTGCTCCGATATAGCGTATACGTGTATTCAATCTAAGGCTAGGACTTGGATCTTACGATCCCTCTTCTTAACTCAATCAACACAAATATACGTATACGGCTTTGCGAGCGAAAATTTACTGGTGCTTGTGAGTATTTGGTGGTTGTGTGTCACTTATATTATATATTAATATTTCTAAGGATAGGCATTGGATCTTACGATCCCTCTTCTCATCTCAATCAATTCATATATACTTATATAATTATTCTGTTTGTATTGTGTTGTTGTGATTGTGTATTGGTAACGTAGTAACGAGCGTTGCCTTAGGTCCTGAGTGCTACTTCCCCGGTTAATTAAATCTATTCCCACACTATCGATTGAGATTACATTGGCTTTATAGTACATTCCTTTGCCTTTCCTTCTTCACATACACACGTTTTAGTTAACGCCCAAAACCAACATCGTTACAATACGTCCACGAAATCGCTATACGTATAGATTCTTATAAAACTTCTGTTTGTAAAGCTTTTCACCGATTCGACAGAATGTGATTGGAATTTATACCTATAGGTTCTCTACTGCTCTAATTTCATTTTTGCTATTTAAATAAAGCTAATTTACATAGCTAATAAGATATAATTACATCGCTAAAATAAAACTAAATAATAACTTTAGCTAGTAGTATAAAGAAGAAAACTAGATTATAGGTTTTCAGTACGCTAATTGTTATTATTAAATAATACTAGGTACATAGCTAATAATTATAATTATACTGTGTATATAGCTAATAATTAGTATATAGTAACAGCTATCCGCAATCCAAATCGGTTCGCAATGTATATTACCCCTTTTTAAGAGTACTGAAGTATCTCTTAAAAAGAACAAACTGAATAGATGAATAAAGGTTTTACCAGAGTGATGATAAATACATTAAATGAAACAGTTGTTGGAAAAAATCTATCGTCTAACATCACCGTTTTTAAGAATTATTTCAAAATCTCTTAAAAACAAGAAGTCAGCGGCAAAAGTATCATTAAGTCGTTTGTATTTGATTAGAATCTCTTAAAAAGGATAGTATCACAAAATCTATTATTGGTTCAATGGGTTTTCACTTGTTTGTATAAGATGTGTATACAATCCCATATTCATTCTCCTGATTATGCGTTTCTTTTAAATCTGCAGTAAATAATATTCAGAGTAGATATAATAGAGAAAATTCCTTAAAAGGAAATGATGCTAAGTGTGAACAATGTAATTTAACATTAGTCGACTATTATTTATCTCGTCATACCAATAACGTTCATAATAACAAAATGAATCACAAACTGAAAAAGAACAATGTGGGATGTTCGTTTAAAGATGTCTTAATTCGACACATAAGGAGGCACACTCATGTAAACCGAGTAATTCCAGCTGTGGGAAAATCAAAAAGACGATCAGAAAATGCATCCTCAAATGAAGAACCGTCGTTAAACAAACTAGGCTGTCGATATCTGTACTGAGTGACGACCCAAGAAAAAATGCATCAATGTTGACTGCAGTAACTCATTCGAATGCGCGGATGGATGAAAGCACTAAAGGTAATAATGATGCTTTATCGAAACTTGCTTGCGATCTCAATAGCAAATCTATTCTAATCTTTATTTCAAACATGATAACATCAATTAATATTAAATCAAAATATCCTACATATGTAATAACCGAACCATTACACATTAACATCCACAAATATCCCAACATCCAAAACAAACCAAACCCACCAAAACAACCCAAAACACACCCCCAAACACAAACAACACAAAGCGGAGTTACAGATATCGACAAGCTCTAGTTTGTTTAACGACGGGTTCTTCATTTGACGATGCATTTTCTAATCGTCTTTTTGATTTTCCCACAGCTGGAATTACTGGGTTTACATCGGGGTGGTGCCTCCTTATGTGTCGAATTAAAAAAACAAAACAAAAAGACATCTTAAACACTACGAGCACCTCCAACATTGTTCGCATTTGTGATTCATTTTGTTATTATGAACGTTATTGGTATGACGACATAAATGATCACGTTGACTAAATGTTAAATTATATTGTTCACACTTAAGCACCATTTCCTTTTAAGAAATTATTCTATTATATCTAACTCTGGAATATTATTTACTACAGATTTAAAAGAAACGCATAAATCAGGAGAATGAATATAGGATTTTATACGCACTACTTATACAAACAAGTGAAACCCCATTGAACCAATAATAGATTTTGTGATACCATCCTTTTTAAGAGATTCTAATCATATACAAACGACTTAAATGGTACTTGTTTCCGCTGACTATCATTGCTTTTTAAGAGATTTTGAAATAAATTCTTAAAAACGGTGATGTTAGACGATAGATTTTTTCCAACAACTGTTATCATTTAATGTATTTATCATCACTCTGGTAAAACCTTTATTACATCTATTACAGTTTAGTTCTTTTTAAGAGATACTTCAGTAAACTCTTAAAAAGGGGTAATATTGATTGCGAACACGATTTGGATTGCGGATAGCTGTTAACTATATAACTAAATTATTAGCTATATAACAACAGTATAATTATAAATTATTAGCTATGTAACCTAGTTTTATTTAAATAGCAAAAAACGAATTCAGCGTAACTGAAAACCTATAAATACTAGTTTTCATTACTTTATAACTACTAGCTAAAAAGTTATTAAATTATAAGTTTTAAATTATTAGCTATGTAATTATATCTTATTAGCTATGTAAATTAGCTTTATTTAAATAGCAAAAATGAATTCAGCATAACTGAAGACCTATAAATACTAGTTTTCGTTACTTTATAACTACTAGCTAAAAAGATATTAAATTATAAGTTTTAAATTATTAGCTATGTAATTATATTTTACTAACTATGTAAATTAGCTTTATTTAAATAGCAAAAATGAATTCAGCGTAACTGAAAACCTATAAATAGTAGTTTTCGTTACTTTATAACTATTAGTTGAAAAGTTATTAAATTATAAGTTTCAAATTATTAGATACGTAATTATATGTTATTAGCTATGTAAATTAGCTTTATTTAAATAGCAAATATGAATTCAGCATAACTGAAAACCTTTAAATACTAGTTTTCGTTACTTTATAACTATTAGTTGAAAAGTTATTAAATTATAAGTTTTAAATTATTACCTATGTAATTATATCTTATTAGCTATGTAAATTAGCTTTATTTATATAGCAAAAATGAAATCAGAGCAGTAGAAAACCTATAGATATAAATTTTAATCACATTCTGTCGAATCGGTGAAAAGCTTTACAAAGAGAAGTTATATAAGAATCTTTACAAAGAGAAGATAAAAAAAAAACAATACGATAGTATAGCGATTTTCGTGTACGTATGATCGATGATTGTTACCAGCTTATACATGTAAACACTTTAGAGGCATCTGAGGGCTATTAATAGCGAAAATAAAGAAATCAAGATAAAAACCATAGCTATGAAATTGGGTTTATTTAAAAACCAAAAAGGAAACCAAACCAAAAAAACCCAAAGGAAAAATCATCCCCTCCCGGAACGGGGCCCCAAACCCAACCACCCCCACAAAAGCTTTACAAACAGAAGTTTTATAAGAATCTATACGTATAGCGATTTCGTGGACGTATGATCGATGATTGTTACCAGTTATACATGTAAACACTTTAGAATACTACTGAATTTAGAACACACAAACCAATTCAACTAGCTTAAATCAGCGTAAATTATGTAAAGTAGAAATATCCAGCGCCTCTAATGCAACAATGTAGAATACCATTATACAGTTAAGTAGTCATTTGAATCTAATAAACGATGCTGCTGCAGCTAAAAGAAGGTAACCTCATTTTACGCAGACTAAATGATGTGACATGTAGCGAGTGTAAAGCAAGTATGATGTCATTTTGGATCCCATATGATGCTGCTAAAGCTAAACGAACCTGACCAGTGGTATATTATATGCAGAATAAGTGATATTAGCTGTTTTATGAGTTCAAAATATTACAGCTATGATGTAATTTTATCAAGCATATGTTTTACTCGCTGAGTAGGAGTTCTTTTTTTCTATGCATCATGCTATATCATAACTCGGCTTCCATTTAGTGCGCTGGTCATATGTTAAGTCTCTTGGATATAGTGATATGATAGTTGGGATACCACAACCACAGTAAAGCGTTTCTACATTAAACGTGAGGCATAAGTTGCATGTTCTACACGTATTGATATGATAGTTGGGATACCACAACCACAGTAAAGCGTTTCTACATTAAACGTGAGGCATAAGTTGCATGTTCTACACGTATTTTTTCAGAATGTTGGTGTTTAATTATTGAAATATTGAACCAAGTTCTATATTTGTTGCCTAGCAACACCTTTTTGGTTTCCTTAATTATTATTTATCTAATTAAACTGATTGTTTTCTTTGTCAATAACCATATGTCAACCCCATTCACCCCACATATGTGGGTGGGGGGGACCCCCACCGCTACGTTTTCAGCTACCATACGTATGCATATTTATGATATACATTCTGATCACAACCTCAACATATATGTAACCAACATTAACCGCTGATGACTCTCCAACCGCCGGCCCCCGCCTGCGGGGGGGGTAAACCGACGGTTTTCATCTACTTTTAACATTGTCTCCATAGATCTTCGGTCTGGTCGAAGTCCCACAAGCCTAGAAGTTTTCCGGAAACGACTCGTTCTTATCCTTCCCTATCCTTTAATTTGATCCCTTATCCCGACACATGTATAGATACACAAGAACACTTAAGCAGTCTCACGCAAAATATTGTACGAGCATGACATTGAAAGCGGTATTAACTGCGTAAGCAGAAAACATGCGATATCATGGGCAAAACAAAAAGGTTATGCGCAGACACTACGAACCCATGACGCTATGGGGTTGGGTTCAAGGTTGAGCATGTCGGGTCTACCAATTATTTCATGGTGTGCTAGTTTGATTTAACGGCGTTTCAGGCGTCGTTGCGTCGATTATAGATTCAGAAAGAAGGGTGAGCCAACGTAACAGGTTGGAACAGCCCTGTTACATAAGTACAATTGACAATTACTCATAATGTACAGTGGACAATATTTAATTTAATTTTAGTATTTTGTACAACATTATGCTATCATTTGTATTAAAATCACTTGTCGCCGCTGGTGCTACTACTATTATTTTGATTCTCACAAACGGTACGATTAATAAATGTTAACCGCGAAGCGTATAGTTGAAGATTTGTGTCAATTAGCTCAGTAAAGGCGTGTTTACACTCGCAAACCTTTTGCTCAAATTTTGAGCGCAAAATTTGAGCTTTATATTTGATCAAATTTTGATCAAAATGACGGTAATTTTTAACGAAAAATTGCGATATTTCAAAACTTGAGATGAAAATTTGAGCTCAAACTTTTTTAAATAATGAATCTTGTCGGTTATTGGCTACAGGAATATCCTTCAAAAGTTTGAACAGTGTTCACACATTCAAACTTACCAAAAATGCAAAAAAGATGCTTTCAAACTTTGGTCAAAATTTGAGCTCACAAAAAGTTTGAGCGTGTGAACACGCCTTTAAAGTATGTTTACTGCCCAAATAGCCTGTGATTATATCAACGGTTGCAGTAAAGCCAGTTACGTAGTACAGCGTATAAGCGTAGCCACGGAAAGACTGCACACGCTTTGGCTCGATTTTGCGTTACTATTATTGTTATTATTATTGTTAAAAGATCTCGCAGAGAAGGTAAAAATCTCACCACGATTAGACTAGAAGTCGCATTTGAACAACACTATATGAATAAGGATGTTGATCAAGCTCAATTATAACAAATACATATAAAAGTCTAAGTAAAATGCATGTCAAGAAACCCAAGCTTGAACATTAATAGCCCACGGTCTGTGTCCTAGGTTTTTACGTAAAAGCCTAGTACTGAACTGAACCTATACTTAAATAGGGGTGTGGGGTGCGCTGCAGCCCGAACCAGTGTACTAACCTGTTCTCATTCCTGAAATTTGCAAGTTTCCGCAGCAGGGAGGAGGTTGGGGCGCAAAGGGTGGATGGTAAGGTACGGCGGGCCGGGGGGTAGGCTGGTACTGTCAGAGGCTGTAAAATAGTCATGGCCTCAGGGGTGTCAGAGACCTCAGGGAGTTGGGAGCGAAGGAGGGATGTAGCCCCCTGAACCCCTGCTTAAAATTAGTAATGGTCAACACACATCAGCTTATAGTTGAATTTGGCTGGAATGCTCGTAATGCAGTGCTATATACTTGTTAGGGTACACATGTGCCATGAACGCTCAGACAAAACCTGAAAACAATGTCACTGCTTAATGGCGGCCACATAAACAGGCAGTTTTTTTGCACGCAATTATCAATATAATCTACAAATTTTGTCATTTTTGGTAGGCACCAATTTTTTGATGATACCTGTGAGGTATAATAATTCTTAAGGTTTCGAACGAAAAATCAGGTGCTTATTCTATGTTTGATGCTAGCTATGTGGTCTTGTGATTAACAAATCCTCCAAAGACGTATGAACATCTATTTCGACACCCGGGAAAGTATGTTATCAAATAGGAAACATATCTAATACATTATGTTTTAAATATGTACTAAGTGATGTATTTGTTTTCGACTACCGTACATTGGGCACTGTTGTACGCAACAGTAAAAGGTTTGTCGTCAAACGATCAAGCATCAATCAGGTGTTGATTCAGACTGTAAGATATGCATTTTCATTCAAAAAAGCAAGGGTGAACACAAAATGATGTAATCGACTTAAAACTGCACAATGGAGAAATATTAATGTCAAAATTTGTACGCTGTAAAATCAGGGTACCAAATTTTAGGAATAATATTCCAGCATCTCTGCAAAAGAATTTTAGTTATACATAGTCGTTACTGTGATGCCACATGGTACTATATTAGGAAATGTTTATGACTAACTATTCTTTTGCAGAGATTCCGAGAAATGGTAGTAAATATGTGGTACTCTGATTTACTGTGTATCAAGCACAGAATAACTACGAGTGTTTTCTCTGATTTATTTTCAGTTTACCTAGCGTTAGCCCAAACCAACGAAAGAAGAACAACCACGCGATTTCAGTGCCATAATCTTGATCGTGACAATTATACATGCGCCAGCTGCATTCAGCTCCATCCGTCGTGCGCGTGGTGTCAGTCAAAGGTAAGCTTATGAAGGTCGCTGAAGTGGAACATTGAGCTACGACACAGCGATTGCTGAGAGGAAAAAGGTAACAGGGTTTAGGCTAAATAGTGCACTTTCAGCGACTAGTACCGCAAATTCCTATAAATATTGTTCAAACATTTGGAAGACTGAACATTTTATAAATTAGGTACGCCTTCAGGATTATAATGATCCATACCACTAATACAGCTGTGGACTCTATTTCCAAACGTTATATATATGTATATATGTAACGGTCGTCTCCTCTGCTATTAGGAACATACTCGGTGCACAACGGACAGGAAGTATTTAGGCTAGGGGTTCACTGCTATATTATTACCGCCAGGATTTCGTCGTCAGGCTATCCATGATCGATTCATCCCTTAGTCGATTAGACGCATATTGTAGATTTCTTATAGTTATAGTAGAACAAAGGTAATAAGCGTACGGTATTTTTGATAATATCGGGGAAACGCAGCTTGACATAGAAAGAAGTGATAACTTTCTTGAGCTTTATCCTAGGTTAATGCAAAGCATTCAATTTAAAAAAACCGCGATTCGATGCTATAGTTCTTCGAACTGAAGTTGTTGGCAAGGACGCACATCATCAATGATTACCAATGATAGCAGACCATTCATTTTCTTTTAAACCACTCGATAAAACGGTCAGACTTGGAAGACAATCTTTAGGCGTTTCTACAAAAATATATAAGTTTACTTAGATAGATTTGCATCATATAACTTGTAATTCGTTAAATTTTGTCAAAACGGTTATGAAATCGATTGTAGATGAAACAAAATATTTTGCTTGCAGTATGTTTAAGCCTACGCTTTGCGAGATATAATTGAAGCGTAGCGAAGGAAGCAATCTGAGTTTCGACTGCGGGCGCTAGGCAGATAATAGAATTAAAATTTCTTTTTTGCCTGTCGATATACACAATAACTCATGTTTACGTCAATGGATTTCGCTAAAATTTTTTGTTCTATATTCGATGATAACGATTTTCCCAAAGGGCTCCGATACCGTTTTCTGTGTCAAAGATGGACAAAATGGGTTTTAAGGGCTCTTTCCCAAATGTATCTTCTATGTGGCATTGGGGACCTAGGAAAAGGCGCAGCACGAGGGTCCCGACCCCGTCACTTTTCGAGAGAAAAAGGTCGCTGTATGGAGGCCTCCCTAATTTTCTGGTGGCGGCTCCCGTTTTAAATGGCTTACTACTCTCCTGTGCCTGTGTTTCGCAGCGGATATCTTGCGACGGAGGCGTCACATCTGAAAACGAGGCAGCAGCCGGCTCACTGAGATATATAACCTTCCTTCCGGAACATCACTTCTTTATTGGAAATATCCCTGGGCTGCTGTGGGCAAATATGGTTCGTCGACAATTTGACAAATGTGTCGATTTTTCATATATCGGCAAATTGTTATGTGTTTATACCTTCAAGCGTATTAAGCTATGAAAGACGCTGAATTAGATGGTTTTGTTACGTAGAGTTGTGTCGGGCACCGGCCGGAAAATCCGGCCACCGGTGGTTAGGACGCCTGCTGTCCTAGTTACGCCGCGACTTTCGGTTGGGTAGGAAAGCCGGAATTCCGGCCACCCGGTATTCTGGCCAGCCAGTGTACCGACCTAGGAGCAGAACATTTTGTGCTGTGTTGTTATGGCTATCACACTTGTTTTATGAAGTAAAAATTTATTATGCCCTTATTCTTTTAAACTGTAGTTTTTTTGACGAATTTTTTATCGCTGGCACTTTGCGTATATTAATGTTTTTCCTGTTTTCTGTTCCGTTGCAGATGTTTTATTGTTACATTATGGCGCAAAAATTGATTCAAGTACAATCACTAAAATAGAAACCCCAAAAGATAAGCTAGATTTTACAGCAATATTTGAATCCTGTTTTTCCCAATAACGTGCGGCCCCTAAAGACAACATATGCCTCCGTTAATTGTAGACATTTTTGGCTTAGTTTTCGGCTCTAACGTTCCTTGAGACCATTGGCGCACCCAGAGAGGACTGTGGGTCACCCTCCCGGGGATGTTCAACAAAAGTTATTGTCAAGGGTCCCCCTTGATGAAACGTCCATCATGCTCTAGAATGTCAAGATACTCTCCATCCACCTGGATATCTGGAGCCACCAGCGAGGAAACATCCTTCCGGATAAAGTTAGGCTGAGCTAGTAGTTTTTTAAAGGATTCATGCATCTGAAGTGTTTATACATGTATGATACCTATTTCAGCTCGAAGACAACGAATATTACATATTCATCTCGAAGACAAACCAACATTTGCAACAGGTTGCGCTAAATGACGATGCATTAAGCGAGGAACTCGTCTAAAGCTTTTTGTTAGACTCGCTAGGTTGAACCACACGATGTGGTGCTAAGATTTAGAGATCTGTATCGACACCTTGGACCAGTGGCGCACCCATAATTTTGCTAAGTGAGGGGGTCGCCATGTCAGAGTTTTGTGCTAAGGGTGGACCCCGTAAAAAATACAACCGAAACGTACTATTGGGGCGAAGGGGGTATTCAGATGAGAAGTTTCGTTAATTTTTACGTTTTTTACACAAAAGAGCAGAAAATTTTGTTACCTAGCCCTGCATTGGAACCAATAAGAGTGGAAGCTAAAGAAGGGTCACGGCCCCACAGGCCCCTCCCCTGGGCGCGTCCTTGCCTTGGACTATTTTGCTCATGTGGGTGATGGTCAACTAGCCTGCTTTTTAAACAGTTCGATAACAGACCGGTCAACCGGTTAAACTACTGGCCAGCAGACCGAACCGCCGTTTATACGGCCGATTGCATGATTTCTCGGTGTGCCCGCGCCTGGCCGGCGACTGACACTAATATAGAGTTCCAACACGACTATATCGCAGGAGTTTCAAGGTTTTAGGATCGTCGAACCCGATTTTCAGCTCAAAATCGGTCTTCAGTCTTCAGTCTTCAGTGTAGGTGTTACATGCAAGGCATCAACATCGGTATATATATATGTGTACGAAGGCTTATAAATATATATTTGGTGTATACATATTTCGATATATATTTATTTCATACATATATGTATATAATTTATATATATTTCATGATATATATTTCGGTATATATGTATATAATATATATCCTAAAATATTCACATTTTAGGATATATGTTTCGGTCCCGAGTACGAAGGGTAACATATATTTGATGCTTATATATGTCTCGTTATATATATATATTTATATCTATATATTATTTTATATATTTATATTTCAATATATATTTATATTTCTGTACGCTGAACACGATGGCTTGGTTCTCCAGAGTCCCGAACCAAAGATTTTAAGCTTTTTTAATGATTTTCAACGGTTGGCAAACCCGGTTTTAAGAATATAGTATGTATTCCTGCGTTGCGTTGCTTTTTAGCTTTGTATTGCGAACAGGGGATGAACAATGGTCTGCATATTTTTTTGGAAAGCTGAATACTTATAGGTTGGTCCTAGAGTCCAGCAGGAGTATTTCATGCCTTTTCAGTGGTTTTTAATTGATTTAGGGTCCATGAACTCGACTTTCAGAACATATTCTGCTTTCAGTTGTTTGGTTATATTTCATGCCGTTCCAGTTGTTTTCAAGGTATTTTCGCAGCCATCGCACTCGGACACCAGTCGTTGCACTCGGGCACCGCTGTTACTGGGTCACTAATAGTCTCACTCGGGCACCGCTGCACTACGTCACTGATGTGTCTCACTTGGGCACTGATGAGTCGCATTTGGTCACAGAATCATCACACTCTGGTGCTATGTATTTTACGAATGTAAAATCCAAATTTAACTAAATTGGCAGCTTCCTTTGCGCATTCTCGGTATTTTAACTCAAGTTCTTTATAGATCGCAACAGTATATAGAGCGCTCATATGCTAGAGCGGCATGGGAACATAGCCGTTTCAATTATTGCAGCAAAACTGAAAAATGACGCAGTTTAAGTGTTGTTCATCTTGTCGAGTAAAAGGTAAATTCCAACATTAAGATCGAATCGGACATTTCCCTGTTATACCAGTCGAGCATCTATACATCTAGCAAAACACATTTGTAATTAAAGAAATGAAACAAATAATCATCAAACAATGCAAGAATATATTGCAATAACGGCACGCAGCTGCATGGTGCAACTTGCTAACACCATGCCCATACGTTCCCGGATATCCTAACCTCAAGGCTGGACCATTGTTTTAGGAAATTTGGGATAGAACTGTTTACAATGTGATTAATGTCGACCATTTCGCTTTCCGAAATATAGCCTGTCTTCAGTTTATTTATATATTGCTTTCAGAGGATTTAGAACGAACTGTATATGTTGAATACAATGTTATGGTTATCGCGAACCCAACATGACAGTATCAACTTTTTCTGGTGTTTTGAAGGGTTTTAAAGTCGACTTCCGGTGGCGTAGATCCACCCAAAACATTTCGTCTGTCATCACTTATTTGGCTGTGTTGTTTTCTGCGCCTTGAGATAAGTTATTGTAGGGCTGTGACACACAGAATAGGCGGTGATTCTTTACTACTATCAGGCCTGAGCTACATAGCTGCATGGGCTCCAGAGGTTTTAGGGTAGCATATTCCTCCAACACAAAACCTGTTACAGGTGATTACAGATAGCGACAACTACAATTGAAACCACATTCGCTCCGGTATACCTTGGTCTGGGAGATACAAGTTATTTGTAACATATGTTACAGCCTGTTGGGGTGCAGAATTTAAACGCCATTTTTCCAAGTAAAACAGTTCGATTTTGATGTTTATGATCCATAACACTTGCCAGATAGTTGGTGGCTGGCTCATTCAAAAACAATATATTATTTTTCTTATTGTGGAATTAAAACTTTATTCAGTAACATAAATACAGCAGTCTTTCCCCTGTTGAATAAAAAAGGTAATCATAACTTTAAATTTTAGACAAAATCTCTTAAAATTTCTCATTTTGAAGCCATGTTATTGCAGTAGCTACATTGAATTGACTCACTACTTTGCAGTGTATGCAATGTCAAATGTCAAATGAAAATTTTGAAAAAAAATTTTTTGCAAAATATACATGGTGCACCTAGATCGATCTAGCATTATAGGAGAAACTCACTGGTACCATTCATATCGATATATCTGGCCTCCCTCTGAAGTTATCCGCAAGAACAGTTAACCACTTCGGAAGTAGCCCTTTGAGAACGCTCGATTGATCGATTGATGATTTATTTTCCATTTTTTATATTTTGCAGCATTATATTAAGCGATGGCAGCACGTGGCATACCTCAAAATACTACATTTAACATTTCGCCCCTTAATACTATACTTCCTGGACCTGATATTAACAATTTGGCAATGACCTATAACCAAATGGTGCGTAGAACAAGTACATATAAAGATACTATTGTTCTGCTTGCCCAATGGAAACTTATCGCTAACAACCAACAATGTACATGCGGCGACGCGATGTATTTGGCTGCGCGTAATGACCTCGCGCGCTTTGACAAGTACGAATGGCGTTGTAAAAATTGCCGAGCCAAGTTATCTATTCGAAGGGCTCATTTTTTGCCGGTCACCGGATCCCATTGGAAACGACACTCGTGATTATTTTCGGTTACATCAATAATCTTCATTCGCTTGCAAACAGGGGTCGACACAGATACCATTACGAACTGGTACAACTACTGTAGGGATGTCGCTGTGGCTTACGACCGTGATCGTTGGCAAAACAGCATGTTGGGCGACCCCGGTGTCGACGTAGAAGTTGACGAGTCGAAGTTTTTTCGACAAAAATACAACCGCTGCATGCCACGTCGCCAGCATGGTTGGGTGGTGGGCATGATTGAACGACAAACGGGCAAGTGTCTACTTTTCCACGTCCCCAATCGCACCATCAACACAATCATGCCTCTAATATTTCCACATATCCGACCGGGAACCCGCATCATCACCGGCAGCTTCCAGACCTACATCCAAGGACTGCGCCGCCTACCTAGCCCCCAGCAATATGGTCACGGCACGGTCACCCACCATAACCGCCAATTCCTTAATCCCGACAATCCCCACGCCCATACGCAAAACATTGATGGTCTCTGTGGAAATTCGAAAACCTTCATTCGGTGACGTCAAGGTGTTCCTCGTAGCCTATTCCAGCGAACCCTTATTGAATTTCAATGGCGACGACAATTTGCTGAAAATACTGTCGGTGCACTCATTGCCCAAATCGGAAACATGTATCGCATCTAGAGGTTAGTTCCAATGTCTGTAATACGTTTTCTCATAGAATTCTAGATTAAGCCCAACAAAATAAGCTTAAGCCTTAGACTAAGCCTAAGCCTAAGCCTTGGACTAAGCCTAAGACTAAGCCGGGGGGCTGCCGCCCCCCGGACACCCCGCACTAAATCGCTCCGCTGGCTCGGGTGCACAGTACTGGTGCTTCCTCGCCTGCGTTTGCCGGTGCAGTATTTCCGGATACCCTAGCCTAAGATTCAAGCTTACCCTAAAGAATTATACTGAAATTACATAAGCCCGGATCTTGCTAAATTACTTCTCTACGGTATAGTGTCGTGTTGAGACAAAAGAATATGTAGTTCGTTTTTCGCGCGACGACCGGTCGGCTTGCTGCTCTTTATAGACTAATCTATTGCTCTGTTTTATGTGTACAGTGTCTTGTGATTGTTATGCGTGAGTAAACATAATGCGACACCGCCAACCATCCTATTTTGTCGCAGCATATCATCGATATCGAACCGCAAATTCTTCTTACTAAAAAATCTTAATTTCATTCGGTTTATCGCTAACAAAAAATTGGCAAAATCAAATTAAAGTGCCAAAAATTAGACCATGTGTTGGAACAGAATTAAGGCGATTTCAACTTGCTGAAATTCGGTTCCCTAATGCCTAATGATTTAAATTTGAATTATTCAGTGTTCGCGAACAAATTTAATGCAAAACTGACGTCATAATCAAATCAATTTTATAGTTAAGCTCTCGGTGTTCGCGAACAAAACTGGTTTAATTTCAAATCGACAAATTCCCGTTCTCAGCAATTTCAATTTTAGTTAAATTTTAATCGCGAGCATTGTGTTCGCGAACAGTTTTATGTCCAATTTCAATTGACTAAAAACCGTTCTGTAACATATTGCATGCAAAAATTACAAAATAGGATAGTTGGTCAATCACCTAAAGTTTACTCGCAAATTATATAACGCCACTATTAATATAATATGGCATTGAGGCGGTTGGGATACGTTAGCTACTTCACTTTAATATAACACTGCTAGGAAATTGCATCTGCGAAATTTGACACATGGGTAAAAATCAATAGTTTACGAATGTAATTTAGTGAAATAATCCACTCTAAAAGCAACAACTGTGAAACAAATTTGTAGCACCATTTTGCGATAACCAAACTGCTCGAGGCACGTTTATTACCTTTTTGTGCTGTTAAATTGGATAGGATTTTGTATTTTTTACAATCAGTAAACGTCCTACATGTACCAAGTAGCTAGATTCGTGGAACATTAAAATTGGCTCATTTGCTTAATAAGTTCCAGAAAAAAGTTCCAGTTATAGACGTTTATCAGTCGTTTTATACAGAATTTTAGAGTTATGGATGAAACTATATAACTCGTTTGGCGAGTAATCAAATGTGATTTATCTTTCAGTTTAACCAATAGCCGACGATAGTCGACTCTAATAAGAACCAATAATTTAGTGGGACCAATACCTGGGGGTGGGGTCAAAAATTGGTTCGAAAACCTGGGAGGGATATATGAAAAAGTGGTCTAAAAACCTGGGGGTCGAAAACCTTGAGGGTCTGCGTTTAGTGGTTCACAAACCTGGAGCACGTCTGAATGTGGTTCTCCAAGAACATGGGTAGCGTGGGTCATGTTTCCGACGAACTTGTTGGGTCGAAAACTTTGGTGGGGTAAAGGCGAAAACGATCACGACGTAGCGCTGTCGATTATGTGGGAAACCTAAACGTCACACACTCTTTAGCAGAGTCGACCATCATCAGCTCTGCGTGGGGTAAGGGCGAAAACCACCACGACGTACCGCGGTTGATTACGTGGAAAACCTAAACGTCTCACACTCTTTAGCAGAGTCGACCATCACCAGCTCTGAGTGGGGTAAGGGCGTAAACCACCACGGCGTACCGCGGTCGATTATGTGGGAAACCTAAACGTCACACACTCTTTAGCAGAGTCGACCATCATCAGCTCTGAGTGGGGTAAGGGCGTAAACCACCACGGCGTACCGCGGTCGATTATGTGGGAAACCTAAACGTCACAAACTCTTTAGCAGAGTCAACCATCATCAGCTCTGAGTGGGGTAAGGGCGAAAACCACCACGACGTACCGTGGTCGATTATGTGGGAAACCTAAATGTATCACACTCTTTAGTAGACTAGACCATCATCACCTCTTGGTTTAGCCATATTATTTTTGCTTGAGTCATTACTCGGAAGAAACAGCAAGTCGTAAACCACTAAAATAGAACTGTGAATTCATTGCTCGCTGTTGCCCTTAAATAGATTGTTCTAGCCCCTGATACGTTCCTCTCCGTAAAAGAGCAAAATGTCAAGCCAATGTTGGTATAGATGCTAACCAATAATCTTAACTATATAAATTGACGCAAAAAGTAGTACTTTTGAGTGTTTTTATTATCCCTGATTGGACTGAGGGGAAAAATCAGAGAAGGGCCCACTATCTTTTCAGTATAGCCCCCATAGTCTCTGGACCCCCAATCATCTCTTACCCCCAAAAGAGATCTCTTCGAAATCATGGGTCGTCCCTTTTGATGTATAACCTACGGATGATGCTAAATTATTGTTCTTTTTATTTGAATTTTTGGGGTATGGAGGCTTTTTGGCAAATTTTTTCCTAAAGCTCCGCCTAAGATCGTCAACCCCCCTAACCCCCATGGACCAGTTTTTCCTGCTCTTTCCAATAGAAAAGGTTTCAGGGCTCTAGCTTTTCAAGGGGGTTCAGAAGAGTGGCCCAATTTCAGGGGTCGAATTTTTTTAGAAATATGGATTTTGGTTTTTTGAACTTTTTGGACATAACTTTGGATTGGATTGACCGATTGTGCTCAAACTTAGATATGTAAATATAGAAAATGCAATGGGCTATACGGCGATGCATGGGGTGTGATAATTACTATCTGTCACAAGAAGATATGGCTCCCGATATCGGGAATGCAAGCGAAAAAATGGATATTTCAAGTGTTTGGAAATTAGGTTTAGACTGGGCTCAGTT
>JASANE010012535.1:0-47233 GCA_030248225.1 Trileptium ribeirensis
AAATCATTCCCCTGTGTTTATAAATATATAGGTCAGGCGAGAACCTTGGTGCAAACGTGATGCTTATCGTTGGCATGGGCGTACCCAAGGCCGGGGACCAAGGAGTTCCCCATAGGAAATGTATTTCAAGTTGGATCAAACTTCAGAATTTAGCAAACTTACTGTCCTCCACGCCCACTCACTAATATAAAACCCGGCGCACACACACGGCCGTAGGCAGCAGGCTCTGCGTAATACTAATAGTAGCCATGCTCTGGGAGCATTCTTTTCTCTCCGGGGTTTTCAAAGGGAGTTGTTTTCCGAAACTATATACTTGTTTTTTTTCTATTTCGCTCGTTTCGTTGCGGTCGTTTTTGGGTTTTTCGTCGTATAAAAGTCGTCAAACTTTTGTGTCGGCAGCGGAATATTTCCTTCCGCGGCCGAACAAAATTTACTATATATATACTCTTATTATTTTATTATTGAAAGTTTTTGGGACACATAAGTTTTAATAATTTAGACTCACAAAAATGTGTAAGAAATGAATGATACGTATAGTATATATTTATTTTTTTATAAATATGCTATAAAAGGCGATAAATGTTATATAGTAATAATAATTTGTTTGTAAAAGCGGGGTACAAAAGATGGGACCATCCCGTTTTAGGTAAATATATGTTTTTTGGCCGAAATGTGGGTTTTTTCCGATGTTGTTAAAATATAAAATAGAGCCTTTTATGATGAAATTTAAAGGAGCCGAGCGGCTTTTTTTTTAAGGAAAACAGGTAGGAAATAAATGCTGCTGGAGTTAAGGGCGCATAGCCAGGGGAAATATTTGTTGGCCGGGACTTACCCCCACGTTTATTGTCGCTGGTCAGGCGCAGGAGCCAAAAAGCCAACTTGACATCGGTCGCAGCAGATTGGTTTCGAAATTAAGTCCTTCTAAAACAACTAGGGCGCATGGTCTTTTTTGTAGATTTGGGCACCTGAAAATTATAAATGATATATACTAAGTGTCAGTTATAGATGATATTAAGTTTCAGTGAGTAACCGGGACTCAAATTTGCCGGAACCGAAACGTCCTTTTCATGGAAATATTAAGTTAAATGGAGCAAAAATTATATATTCTATGGCTTTCAGATATGGCCGTTCTGTTGACTTTTATGTTTTGTCGTGACACCGCTGTTTTTTCGTGGGATCTTGAACGTGTTGAGGAAGTTGGTTTGAACGTGGAAAAATATGGTTTATCTCAAGCTTTACCAGGACGATAACGTCTGTCAATCTCGTTGCCGGATTGGCGTCTGTCAATCTCGTTGCCGGATTGGCGTCTGTCAATCTCGTTGCCGGATTGGCGTCTGTCAATCTCGTTCCCGGATTGACGACTGACGTCTGTCAATCTCGTCCCCGAGTTGGCGTCTGTCAATCTCGTTCCCGGATTGAAGATTTATGTCTGGTAATCTCGTTACCGAGTTGGCGTCTGCAATTTAGTTTCCGGAGTGACGATTGATGTCTTTCAATCTCGTTCCCGGATTAACTGTCAATCTCATTCCCTAATTGCCGTCTGTCAATTTCGTTCCCGAATTGACGATATACGGCTGTCAATCTTGTTTCCGGATTGACGACTGACGTCTGTCAATCTCGTTCCCGGATTGACGACTGACGTCTGTCAATCTCGTTCCCGGATTGACGACTGACGTCTGTCAATCTCGTTCCCGGAATGACGACTGCCGTCCTTCAATGTCGTTCACGAATTGACGATTGACGTCTGTCAATAAATTTTAAAACCTGGACAATGACAAATGTCTTTCACTACATACATCCCCGTATAAACACTGCCCACTCTGAATGTACAAACCGCGATATTATTGTAAACTTTGTCAGTTTCACAGATGTTACCCCGTTGCTTCGTGTTCATACAAATACGGCTGCTATCGCGTTTTACGCGGTAGTCAGTCGGCGGCTCAAAGCCATATTCTGTATCTGTATACTTATCAGATTACGGAAGCTTATGTTTAGCTTACATAGCATTTTTTCTTCCAGTGAATTTAGTATCTATGCGAAAACTTTCATATTACGCTGTTTGTTATGATAAAGCTGAGATTAATAATTCCTACTGGGGTAAAAACAACAAATCTGACCAAAACTGTGCAGGAGTGAACTTAAGGTCACCCCATGAACCATCCAATTTGGTAATAATTTGGAATACAAAATGTTACGGACCGCCTTGACACTGCTATGCAAGTGAAATCTAGCCATTTGCGTTTGGGAAAATTTAAAGCAAAATTATATATATACCCAAATTTTTGAAAATGTAATTTTGTCAAATTTGAATTAAGCGGGTTTGTTTTTTCATCAATTTGTGTATGATGTCACTTTTGCAATTAAATTTATTCGCCGAACACTGAATAACCAATATTCAAACCTAATATGCGTTCGGGGAGCCTAATTTCTGTACATTGCAAATGGTTAAAATTCTGTTCGAGCACAACGTACAATTTCTGTCATTTGGATTTTGTAATGCAAATATAGTCAAATAGTTGTACGTATGTGGGTAAGAATGCTCATAACGTGATCGCAAACTAGCACGATCAAAATATGACAGTAAAACATAGTACAGCTCGGTTCGTTTTGGAATTACCAAGAGTGAATTAGGGAAGAGTACGCTACTAGTGACATCAAACACGGTCCAACATTAGACTGCAGGGAAATGTTTATTCACGGCATGTGAAACAAAACAGTTCTTTTTAGCATAGAAGTTGTTGAGTTCCGGCTGGTTCTGTCCAAATAGGCCTCGTAACTTCAGAAGATCCATGTGTAGACATCAAGTCTGCCTCGTTGAACATTTGTCACAGAATTTACTCACGCTGTCCCAAGTAGAAAAGGCTACAAAATTTTGTTTCACAACAAAAAGGAACGAAATTTCAAATACGTTGTCAAGTAGGCTTTTGAATCCAGGAATGGTTTTTGCCTTTGCATGAGCATATCGCTCGAATCGAAATTAAAGATAATTCTTTTTTGCAACCGCCAAGTGCTTCTGTGTTGTGCTTTCGGCGATTATTAATCACGGTTTGTGTACAACGACAACGGTTGAGTTTTAAACCGGGTTGCTGGACTTCCGGCGGTGTTTGAGATGGAATTGGTGAATCCAGTGTAGAGAACCGGGGTAGAACGATAGTTAATTGCCACTGGAATTAGAAAAAATGTTTCAATCCCAGCCCTAAATTAACCCTAATCGAAATCACACTATTGCATAGCGTTACATATATTTTATATCAGGAAATTAGCTAAACTCCGGCTCCGACAAAATTGGATTTCCGGTTCCGGTTAATTCCTTGGCGGAATTGAAATTATGGTTTAACGGCTCTTGAATATCTGAATATGTGTGTACGTGTTGCAGGGTGTATGCAGGGGCGTAGGTCTATCTGGAAATGTCGGGTACAACACTACCTAGGCTTGACATCAGTACCGTAAGAATGCAAATTTCTTGTTCAGTTGTAAGCCCATGCTAATGTTACGCAGGTTTGGCTTAGACGCCCACTTAAGCTTAGGTTAGTGGCACAAAGCTTTAGCTTGATATGAGCCTTGTTCAAAGAATCGTATGACATAGCCTTGTTTAAGGGGTTACTTTACATAAGCGTTCCCCAAAGGGTCGCTTGACATGAGCCTTTTTCAAGCGGTCACTTTACATTACCCTTGTCCCAAGGGGTCACTTGGCATGAGCATTGTCCATGGGATCACTTTACATGAGCCTTTCCCCAGGGGCCGCTTGACATGACCCTTGTACATGGGGTCACTTTACATGAGCATTGTCCTAGGTATCACTTGACATGAGCCTTATCCAAGAAGTCGCTTGACATGAGCCTTTTTCAAGCGGTCACTTTACATTACCCTTGTCCAAGGGGTAACATGGCATCAGCATTGTCCATGGGATCACTTTGCATGAGCCTTTTCTCAGAGGCCGCTTGACATGACCCTTGTACATGGGGTTACTTTACATGAGCATTGTCCTAGATATCACTTGACATGAGTCTTGTCCCAGGGGCCGCTTGACATGAGCCTTGTCCAAGGGGTGGCTTGACATGAGCCTTGTCCAAGGGGTGGCTTGACATGAGCCTTGTCCAAGGGGTGGCTTGACATGAGCCTTGTCCAAGGGGTGGCTTGACATGAGCCTTGTCCAAGGGGTGGCTTGACATGAGCCTTGTCCAAGGGGTGGCTTGACATGAGCCTTGTCCAAGGGGTGGCTTGACATGAGCCTTGTCCAAGGGGTGGCTTGACATGAGCCTTGTCCAAGGGGTGGCTTGACATGAGCCTTGTCCAAGGGGTGGCTTGACATGAGCCTTGTCCAAGGGGTGGCTTGACATGAGCCTTGTCCAAGGGGTGGCTTGACATGAGCCTTGTCCAAGGGGTGGCTTGACATGAGCCTTGTCCAAGGGGTGGCTTGACATGAGCCTTGTCCAAGGGGTGGCTTGACATGAGCCTTGTCCAAGGGGTGGCTTGACATGAGCCTTGTCCAAGGGGTGGCTTGACATGAGCCTTGTCCAAGGGGTGGCTTGACATGAGCCTTGTCCAAGGGGTGGCTTGACATGAGCCTTGTCCAAGGGGTGGCTTGACATGAGCCTTGTCCAAGGGGTGGCTTGACATGAGCCTTGTCCAAGGGGTGGCTTGACATGAGCCTTGTCCAAGGGGTGGCTTGACATGAGCCTTGTCCAAGGGGTGGCTTGACATGAGCCTTGTCCAAGGGGTGGCTTGACATGAGCCTTGTCCAAGGGGTGGCTTGACATGAGCCTTGTCCAAGGGGTGGCTTGACATGAGCCTTGTCCAAGGGGTGGCTTGACATGAGCCTTGTCCAAGGGGTGGCTTGACATGAGCCTTGTCCAAGGGGTGGCTTGACATGAGCCTTGTCCAAGGGGTGGCTTGACATGAGCCTTGTCCAAGGGGTGGCTTGACATGAGCCTTGTCCAAGGGGTGGCTTGACATGAGCCTTGTCCAAGGGGTGGCTTGACATGAGCCTTGTCCAAGGGGTGGCTTGACATGAGCCTTGTCCAAGGGGTGGCTTGACATGAGCCTTGTCCAAGGGGTGGCTTGACATGAGCCTTGTCCAAGGGGTGGCTTGACATGAGCCTTGTCCAAGGGGTGGCTTGACATGAGCCTTGTCCAAGGGGTGGCTTGACATGAGCCTTGTCCAAGGGGTGGCTTGACATGAGCCTTGTCCAAGGGGTGGCTTGACATGAGCCTTGTCCAAGGGGTGGCTTGACATGAGCCTTGTCCAAGGGGTGGCTTGACATGAGCCTTGTCCAAGGGGTGGCTTGACATGAGCCTTGTCCAAGGGGTGGCTTGACATGAGCCTTGTCCAAGGGGTGGCTTGACATGAGCCTTGTCCAAGGGGTGGCTTGACATGAGCCTTGTCCAAGGGGTGGCTTGACATGAGCCTTGTCCAAGGGGTGGCTTGACATGAGCCTTGTCCAAGGGGTGGCTTGACATGAGCCTTGTCCAAGGGGTGGCTTGACATGAGCCTTGTCCAAGGGGTGGCTTGACATGAGCCTTGTCCAAGGGGTGGCTTGACATGAGCCTTGTCCAAGGGGTGGCTTGACATGAGCCTTGTCCAAGGGGTCACTTGTCGTGAGCATCATACACGGGGTTTTTCGAAAAATGCTGATAGAGTCAGTCGTCGGGCTTGGTCAAACGGTTTTGTGTTGGTCTTTTGCATCAATAAGTCCCTTTTTTGGGTTTATTTCATTGTTTTTTACCATTGTTTTCGCACTATTATGCGATGACAAATTAATATTTACGTTGCAATGTTTTTTTGTTTCAATGTATAAACTCTCTGATATATAATACCGTTGCTCGTGTTTTAAAATGTTTTTGTCAAATTTGACAACAATTACCCATCACATGATAGTTGTTCTCTCTATTGTTTGTTATTATATATTTATTTATACATGATATATTATAATCTATACATATATAAGTACATTAATTGATTGACGTATATATGTTTTTTTCGTCTCAAAACTGCAACTACAACAGAGATTGCAGCAGCTGTTGTTGCAGTGTTTGCTGCGCTAAAAATACACATATCGTTTATCTTTTGCGTTGTGTGACAAAAGCGGTTAGGCTTGGGGGTTTTTTTCCCAGTTTTCGGAAATATAGCGCTTGGGAAAGTGATGTTGTAGAAAACAAAATCAAGCGATGTTGATCACAAAATGGGGCGGCGTGAGACGCGATGCATTGCATTGACTGTTCACTAGATTAATATGTAAAATGCATTATTTATGAAAATACGTTATGACTGACATACCGGCAGGGTTAAGACATTTGTGGGGGTACGAACCGTGGGCAGCCCCCATCGAACTGTTGGGGGCTGATCCCGGTTCATTTTCGTCATTTTCTCAAAAATATTTGTGGTGGGACAAGTTTTTCTGTGGATGGGGAATGAATCGGAGGCATCGCAAATTTATGGGCGGGGTGCACCAACTGGTGGCGACCTCGCTTTGCCGCAGACCGAAACACCGCCAGTTTTAAGGAAAGGTACGTTATCAATTTCGGTACCATTCGACGTACTCGGTAATATGAATGGCAAATAAAATTTCCATATTTTAGGTTACCAATTGCGGAAACTAGCTTTGGGTGATGGTTTGAGAAAAATTTTCCAGCACAAAAGGCAAAACAGGGAATTTGGCTATTTGGCAACAGGGAAAAAGTTGTGAACTCTAAAATTAAATTTAACTGCATTTTAGTGAGAAATTCTCGGTGACAAATTTTAATCAAAAAGTATTTTTGATTAAAGAGAAAAAATTTCGGGATCAAGAGAAGAGACCATTGGAGCTAAAAAGGCAAAAATATTGTCCCAATAGGACATTTTTTGAACCTGTGTGGACGTGCTGAGTTGAAATGGTTCCAAAATCACTGTTGGATCTTCAAAAATGACAATTTTTGGACGCGGGTAGCTAGTTGAAAAGGGTTTCTACTACGAACGTAATCAACTATTACTAGTAACTCACAAAGTGAAGGGAAACGGGGCGAGCATGACTGCTCTGCACTTATTGAAGATTTTGTTGTTCCAAATAGACGCCGCTAAGCCCGCAAATGCTACAGTCATTTTAGTCAAAACCGAAGAATTCTTCCAAAAACAAATAGACAAAAACGTTTGAGATTTATAAATCACAAATTTTAGGAAAAAATTTAATTTGAAAAGTCATTTTTGTGTAGTAAAGCTCCTAAGACTTGCCTTATTTGATGCATACCGTGCAATACAATTGCTTTTACACTATTTAGCAACCAAGAAAACTTATAGATACGTTCTATTGACCTACATATATACATCTAATTGGGAAAATGGCGAAATTTGGCTATTTTTGGTGCCAAGATTTACCAAATTTTACTTCCGGCACCGTTCCACAGGGTTAATATCACAACCAATGTGTTTGGATGCAGAGATGTATGTATATAGCTGACGTAATATATATGTGAAAAGACAATGTTTCTGCTACACTGTTATTGTTTGTATTCTTCCTATTTCAGTCGATACTTGTCGCTCCAGGCCGTTCAACAACGTCGGCATTTCCACCATCGTTTCTAGTCAATCAGCTGATGGATCTAATGAAAGGCGGGTCAGCGGGAAGGCCCCGGGGCGCCGCGCACGGCACAATTGCGGCGCGTAGCCTTGTGCCCAAATGTACCCGGCATTGTGCGAACACTATGGGGCCGGCTGGCAGGCGAAGGCCAGTGTCGCAGCTGGCCACCGAGCCGCTTGTTAGCATCGAAGGGTCGACGGGGCCGGCTGTGACGTCGGGTGCCCAGGCGGAGCGGTCGGAGCCCGCATACGAAATGGTCTATTGTGAAGAGTGCGGAGTTGTGTTTTGTGTCCAGGTTGGTGTTTCTTGTTCATCAGCATTCTGTGTGTTTAGAAATACGTATAATCTAAAATCATTCGTGTTATGCGCATATTTAGATAGTGACTAGAGCTGAAATCCGAAGCGGATATTGCACGAGAAAGCAACTAGTCACCCCGACATCTTGCTAGGTTTTTGTTTATTTTCATAGCATATTAGGGGTTTTGAAGCTGGGGATAATAATCATAAGAGCGTAGTGTTACGTAGTGGAGATTGTGTTTTGCAGTGGTGAAATCTTTTAAATTCCTGTCTGTGTGTGTCGGATCTGATCGACCATAACTCAGAAACGATTGAAGCGATTTTCATAATATTGGGCTCATTCGAACCGGCATAGTCGATTTATCGTTGACTTGAGGTCTGGTTTTGGGATCAGAGGTCAAAATGAGGGTTTTTACCCAAAACTCCGAATTTTATTGCGACGTCCTGGGAGGCTGATAGCTTGCACTTTGGGGATTTTGATCATGGGAAACTCATTGCCAGTATTAGTTTTGTGCTAAGTTGTGCGGTATTGTGTGATATCCGCATATAGCATGTCGATGTATGCTATCGAGTGCTGATTTGCTGTGCACACAAAAGGCGTAGGTGTGTATCCCGCGTGAGTCCTAACTAAATTCAAAATGTATCCCACAATCTGACTAAAGTCGATTACGTCTCCAACATAGGATGATCATGACAGTTCACCAAATGTTTATTACACAGATATATATACTACAACTAATACTAAAACAACACTTTAATATACTTACATTAAATCAGGTTACACAGCAAAATACGCGACACAATACACCGATTGACAACGAGAGCTATGGTAGTTAGTTTTGATTCAATGATTGTACGAACTTAGTCCCTAAGCTCACAATGCATCTCTTTTAATAAAATCTCTAATTATAGGAACCCAAATTAATCCTGGTTCTAAAATCTCCCCAAGCCTTTAGATTTTAATATAACTGTTGCCAACCGGGTTACGAGTTCTTAGAATTGTGAAATTCACTCTCTAATATAAGTTTTAATTTTTGCATTTGAGATACCATTTTTATGAAATTCTCGGAATCCCTAACTCATAACAATTTTCGTGAAAATCCAGCAGAAATACACTCACATTTCCGCTAATGTAAATGTAATCGTTAAGGCACCCAGTGGCTACATTCAAATCCGATAGGTACCTAAACTATAGCACCTGGTACACAAATTATAAAATTTTATATTATTTTAAACTCTTTAAAAATAAAATTCTTATGGCCTGAAATGACCGAGGGGATGAGCTCCGTAACTTCTTAACGGGTGGGCCAACTGTTTGTTTGTTTATTCGCCGAACATAGTACATTCACAGTAATGGAAACAAGCAACAAAACAAGTGTACACAAATGTTGGCGGGGCCGGGAAGGACCGATCATCCGGCCACCAAACCCCGACCCTTTAAGTAAGGTCGAAAATTATGCTGAGCTATACGATTTTTGAAAATAGTTAGATTGGATGAATTCATGATATGGTCAGACATTGCGTTCCAAATTTTCGGGCATCTGTTAATAAAAATTTTTTTTTCTACAGTTCAAGTTGGATCGCTGTTGAAAAATTTTCCAACTGTGACCACGAGTGGTACTATCTGCCAAGACGTTGAAAAAGTGCTGAGATGGAATTTCTGTTATGTAAAATTTTGTAGACATTATAGACCATATCACGAATGATACGTCTCTCTTCTAAACTTTGTAAGCTTAGCCTTTCCAAACGTTGAACGTAGGTTAGGTTACGCATTCCTGGAATTCGCATGGTGAAACGTCGTTGTACATTTTCAATTATGTCGATATCTGAAAGTAGATATGGCGACAAGACTTCAGGGCCACTCTCAAGCAATGGACGTATATGTCGTGAACAAACGGAATGGAATTTAAGTTCAGAATGAATCAAAATACCAAGATCTTTGACCAAATTTTTTGAGTCCAATGGAGCTCCGTTTATGCTGTAACCGAAATGAGGGTTATGACAACCCAAATGAATAACACATTACTTTTCTGGGGCAAGCTGCAATTGCATAGATGCAGCCCAATTAAAAACTCTACTGATATCTGATTGAAGCAAAGTCGGGTCTGCTGCCTCAGCGAAGCAAAGCCAAAATTTATAATCATCGGCGAAAATTTTAATTTTAGCATACCTGAGTACTAACTCAATGTCATTTATGTAGACAAGAAACAAAAGTGGTCCCAAAACACTAGAGTTTCAGCCGGGTCCGGGTATTCCGGGTATTTTTCGAAGAAAAATCCGGGTCCGGGTATTTACCTCCAACAAATTCCGGGTCCGGGTCCGGGTATTCTTCCAAAGAAAATTCCGGGTCCGGGAATTGTAAAAATACCCGGACCAAAGTTCAACAGTGTTGCTGTTGCCATATATACGCATTGAGCAAGGGCGTTGGATCATGTAAAGCGTTGAAATGAAACAGCATTCGTTTCTTGATATTGCGTTTATACCTGATCGCGTTCGTTAGCGTGTAGCAATAATTGCGTTCTTTTGTGCAAAAAGCTAAGGTCAAAAATAAGGTGGTTAGGGCTGGCAATCAACTCCGAATGTTTTGTACCTAAGTACTATATATACGACGTATAGCACGAGAGTAACAACGCATGGTTTAGAAACCGAGACTGAAAAACCTTGTGACAGTTCGTACGTTGTTAACGCCTTGCAAAGATATGTAAACAAGCGAGTATATTTCTATTTTAGAAGCGAGCCTAGGAATTTCAGTATTCTCGCCTCTAATAGGTGCGCATCTTCTCCATTGTTTCGACATTATGGCCCTGGCTATTTTACCCCCTTACAATTTTTATTCTCTCGTCAACTTCTGGGTATTCCGGGTATTTTTGTTTCAAAATTCCGGGTCCGGGTATTTGCCTCCAACAAATTCCGGGTCCGGGTCCGGGTATTTCTTTCCAAAAATTCCGGGTCCGGGTCCGGGTATTTCTTTCCAAAAATTCCGGGTCCGGGTCCGGGTATTTCTTTCCAAAAATTCCGGGTCCGGGTATTTCTTTCCAAAAATTCCGGGTCCGGGTCCGGGTATTAATTTTTAACTTTTGCAACTCTACAAAACACTACCCTGCGGAACTCCCGACAAAACTGGGCGTCGACTAGAGTTTTAGCCGTTCAATGATACATACTGAGGCCTTCCTGTAAGGTAACTTTTCATCCACGCGAGTAAATGGCCGCGTATTCCGATGGAGTAAAGCTTTCGGTGTGAGACAACATCGAAGGCCTTCGCGATGTCTGTATAAATTATATCGAACGATTTATGACTGTCAAGATACATAGTCCAGTCATTCAGGCACAAAAGCAACTGCGACGTAGTTGAATGCCCAGCGAGGAAGCCATGTTGATTAGGAGAGATTATGTTATTCATTTGAAGAAATTTTCGAATTTTTTTGGCAATTTGACTCCATAATTTTGCTGGTGGCACACAAAAGGCTCTTAGGACTGTAGTTTTTAACAGAGCTACTATCACCTTTTTTGAACGCAGGGCTAATTTTAGACAACTTCTTAGACGAGGGCACAGTTTCAGTCAAGAATGACTGTTCGAATATGAACGAAAGTGGTTCAGCAATCACAGGAGATAACTTTTTGACAAAGAATTGAGGTATTTGGTCAAAATCACAACTATATTTGCTTTTCACCTCTTTTAGTTCACGCAACACTGTCTGGGGATCGAAGTCAACTTGAGATAAAGTAGGATAAGGGGGGTATGACTTGGGCAGTGCTGTCAGCAAATTGCGTAGCTGTGTCAGATACATACACAGAAGCGAAATAGTCATTGAAAGCTTCTGATTTTTCGTGATCAGAAGCCAAAATCATATCCTCTATTTGAGACATGGAATATCGTCTTTACATGACATTTTTGACCTTATGAAGCTCCAAAAACTACCTAAGCTATTTGCTTCTAGAATCGAATTTTTGTAACGAAACACGTCTGAACGCCTATTTATCCGTGATACCTTACACGCATTGAGCCAATCATTCCGATTTTCAACAGACCGGTGCGCTTTGAATTTACAATGAAGCTTACGTTGCCTTTGAAATGACCTACGCGTGTGGCGTGACCAATTGATAACCGAAGTGGCACGTCGTGGGGCACTCCACGGCACGTAAGCGTCAATGCATTCATACAAAATAGTATTGAACCTGTCGACCGAATTTTCTATATCAGAAATAGAAGAAAAAATTTTAGGCCAATCTTGGCCCGACAAAATGTCAATGATGGCACCGTAATTCGCCTTACGGAAGTTACGTTTCCTTTGAGTATGTTGAACGCTCAGAAGGCGGAAAAAATTGATACACCCTGTCAATAAATAGTGGTTTGAATGACAAAAGGGAGCATGATGGCGAATAGAACTGATTATATTAGGCTCGGGTGACTGTATCAAATCAAGAATATTACCAAAATCGTTTGTAGGCTCTAGAACGTGCTGATCTAACCCCAATTCTGAAACAACTTCGAAAAATTTTATCTCCGATGATCGGCGATTGAACAAATCTATGTGAACAAATTTCATCAGTTGAAAGAACCAAGTCAGCACTCGGTGTTCGATAGTACAATCCCAGACGCAGGTTAACTGGAAAACCCATCGAATCATAAATTTCTATCCAGATTGATTCGAAATAAATTGAACTTTCAATATTAAGAATATTTAGCTTCAAAAAATTAGGAATGAGAAACAACACATCCCCACCCGATCCCTCGACGCCAACTGTCATCGGCCCTGACAATATTGCGAGTAGGATTAGCAAACGAAATTATAGAATCTGGTATGGAAAATCTAAACCACGTTTCAGTAATTGCAAAAATTGAGCGAGGATATTCACACAAAAAATACTGCAAATCAACTAATTCGTTACCCAAACTTTGAGAGTTAAAGAACACAAAATCCACGATTGAAAAATGCTCGGCAGAATTCAGTTTTTCGACTTGATTTTCACAATTTCATCGCCCCTGATCTTCAAATCGGCTTCGCCTTTGTCGCGACGTGATTTCAGCTCATCGACCAATTTCTGGTGTAAATCCCGCTGCTTTTTCGTCCGATCTTCTCTCACGAGAGGCTTGAATCTGCAGTTATTAAAGTCAGCATCCTCTTTCATTTTCTTTGAAGCGTTAAACTTGAAATCTCTAAGCACGTTGACATGCCGGTCACGGAAGCACACCTTTATAATCCGGCTCTTCACTTTTTCGGGATCTTTCCGGCCATCACGAAACACAGATTCTACCGAGGAGAATGGAATGTCCAGGTCGTCAAAATAGGACTATATCTTTGCAACGTCGGCTTCTCTTTGTGCCTTTTCGTTGCTTTCTTTCTCAGGCCACCCCACAATGAATGTGAGCAAATTTGGTATGGATAATTTAAAGGCATTTGGCATTAAAATTCCATTTTGAACCCGTCATCCCTCCTGTCCACTTTAACACGATTTATCTAGTTCTTAAAAGTTTTATTTTACTATGCTGGGAAAATTTGATCTGAAAACTATTGCGATTTTCTGGCAATTTCACATATTACAAACGGCTTACACATAATGATCAAAACAAACCATTATACATGCTTTCACCACCAGGGAGTAACCGGAATTCCGGTTCCGGCGAAAATCGTGTTCCGGTTGCGGTTCCGGCAAAGCGCAAAACCATACCGGAACCGGAATTCCGGTTTAAAAATTTTGTTTGAAATTTTCCACGTTTTTTGCTTTATCCTGTAATCCAAACATATGTAATATATATATTATACAATGATCAAGCTCCAATACAACCAAGCAAAAGAAAAGATTACCTAACCAATTTGCCGTGTAAAACGTAAGTAGGGCACATAATTTGAGCAGGAATTTTTCGTAATAACCTGCAGGAGTTTGTTAAATCAAAGCCAGGACGATGCTTGTAGCAGCTATTTTACACATCCAGAAGTTTATGGGATACGTTTGAATTAAACCGGTCCAACTCGGTAACAGAGTATGGCTTACGCAGAAGTACTTAGGGTACGCTTGGCTAACATAAATTGCGTCAGGCACCCGCCAGTGCGCTTGTAAACTTGGTAAATCAGTCTAAATTGAAGTAAACTAACGTTATCTGCAACGCAGCTAGAAACTGCTTTCTTGGCAATGAACTGTATTTATTGAAACTGTGCGAGCAGCATCACAGTGTGTCTCATTTATAGCATTCTGATTAGAAAGTTATCATCATTATGATCTAACTGACGGGCACTGTTTGTCCAACGCTAGCCTAAACAGTGTCTCTGACCACTGATCAGAAAATTACCTTCTATCTATTATTTTCTCTTAGAATCATATAAACCAATAATTTTAAGTTTCCTACAGAAGAACATGCAACAAACGTATGTGTAGTAAAGGGAGGCGACTGCAGACAGAGCGAAAGTGTGTATTCTACGCTCCAAACTTTTATGCATATTCGATTTGACGCAGTATATGCAATGGTGTATAGTGGAAGGTATTTTTGCTCTGGGTGTCCAAAAATCCACATATTTGGTCGATAAATAAACATTATTAGCTTCCTCAGTCTCTTTAAATTTTCAGAAAGACAATAATACCATCGCAAAACATTAAGTTTAATGTAAAAGTTATTTTTAATGCATTTTAAATCCACTATACCGTCATGTCTTCCATCATCTGTTTTACTATATATAAATTTCGAAGACCAGGTTCCGGTTCCGGATCCGGTTTAAATGGACGGTTCCGGTTGCTGGTTCCGGTTCCGGTAAATTTTGGTTCCGGTCCCTGCTCACCACATATGCTAAATTACACGTATTGTACACGATTCACACGTAATGAAGAAAACAAACAATTTCACACACACGCACATATATATACCAAGTTACATATATGCATGTTATGCCAAGTTACATATATGTTATGCGGTCGTAAACACACGAAATATATATGAGTAAACAGATCACACAACACATACATGTTACACACATGACAAACAGATTACGCAAAGCCTGTATTTTCCCACGGGAATGATTCCCACAATAGTTTATCACGTATAGTGGTTATAGGAACGAAATAAGACAATATCAAACCAAATATATTTGCAGTGGCTTTAAAAATTTTGAGGCTTACATCAAGCACTTGCCGTGAAAACACGACCTTAGCACAACCGTATACATTTGGACACATACATACGGGTTATAAAAATGTTGCCTTTCAAGCGAGCCAACATCCAATGAATGTGTTCTAACGTGTTCTCAGCAACGAGGTAACATAGCACAATAGATTTATATACTACGTGTTTGTTTTTGTCTAGTAATGCTGTTATCCAGTGGGCATCCTTCACCCAACGGAATATAGTTTTCGATGGTATATACGTCGGCTGAGGGGGTTGATGGTCTCGGCGTGTGGTTAGGCATTAATCAAAGACGTAGCCAGGATCTCGAAAAGTAGCGCTCTGGTCCCACTGACTTGACGTCGGCGAAAACGAGGTCCAACAAATTTTTTTATTTCATACATCCACAGTTAGTAACCAAAATGATGTGTAACTCCGTCGACAGAGAGTTTTACCAAATATTCATTTTTGTATATATAAATTCGGCTAATTTTTGACATAAATTCTTTAGCTTCATATTCCAATATTTCTACGACATGCCAAAGATGAAAAACTTATCTTACCGAAAGACGGTCTAGACACCCCTTGCTGCGCCCTTGACGTTGAGCAAAAATTGTCCCTGACATCCGAATGATTACTCATGATTTCGCATTTCCGTAAGTGTTTTGCAATATGCTACGATGTCTCCTCGGGTGCAAGGCTGATATTCCTGAACATAGCAGAGAACATCTCTTTTTCCATGTTGGATGCCCCAAAGTTCCTGGATCCGCCACTGCTGGCTTTTCGCACCAAGAAGTGTCCGCCCCAAATCGACCATCCTTCGAAACCACCAGATATCTTATCTTTGAGCTTTATCCATGCTGACAAAATGTTTTGACTGCTGAACGAAATATTTTCCCATAATGTAATGAGTTATTGAAATTTTTTTCCTAAAATCAGTTTTGGTGATCATCATTGGCCTGAAAACTTGAAGTAAGTTAAATACAGTTACAACCACAATATTAAGTTTACGTATAATAGAACGCATACGAAAATGGACCACATGGCAAAATTAGTTGAACTAAACGCAAAGAAACATTCTTATTAAATTATTTTTTGACGCAATCGAAATTCGTTAAATTAATCGCAAACGATCGATTTTCGTTTAAGCGAACACAATCAATAATCGAACGAAAATTATTGATTCTGATACTTCCACCGTAATATATTTGTTGTACCTTGCGATGTAGTACTTTTTGTCAACACCTTATGGGCAACAAATCAACACAGTGTAGAAGCTTACTGACCTCTCGTTTGTTCGCCGGGCGGGGGGGGGGGAGAGTGGGAATCACCCCACCATGTTCGCTCCCACCACACCCCACCAAATCCAGCTTGCTCGATAATGATACAGAATACACAAAAATAAAAATAAGCGGAGAAAACGACATGTTAGCAGCCTCCGGGTGATATAATAAGACAGTAATCCGAATAACACCATGAGTGCCAAAATGTGTACACATAACAAAGAATTGGCCAAAAATATGTGTAACAATTTAAATCTCCCTCTCTCGAGAATGACTATAGAGGTCCAAAGGCAATCCCTCTGGCCTACCACTGATGGCAAACCGACCGGGCCTCAGCCTTGGAGGCAACGGGCGGGACCAACTTTGTTTAGAAAAAGCTCGGGCCGGACCGTTTTGCCATTGCAAGAAATAGCTATTTTTATCGTTTATTTTTACTTGTACTGCACAGTTTCGAAAAGATAAGTTGCTGATATAGTAACGAAACGGGCCGGGCCGGAACTAACCCCTTGACAAATGGGCCGTGCCTTGAAATCCAGGCCCGTTCTCACCTCCAGAGAGCAGCTGCTTTCAAACGATGATCCAAAGATTAGGAAATATTAAATTGATTTCTTGCTTGTTTGGGTGAGAAATGGGCTGATCGGGTTATTTAAACTCGTTGTCCCAATTGGTTATGACCGAGTAATTAAAAATTTAAGCCCGCGCAACACATACAAAACTTTTTTGTAAAACAACATGCACTAAGAATATTATTTTAGACCAATATAGCGAACACGTCTCCAAAACATTTCGAACTAATTTTTAATTTCTCGAACGAATAAAAGTTATTTCTGGCGAGTAATGTACTTACTATTGTTATAATAGGGACACATTGTCAATATGTTTTTCAAAAAATTGTATTTTAAGTTTTTTTCTCCTATTCGATATTTCAGTGTTCCAAAGAATGTCCCGGTGCCGAATCGAGCTCTACGGCTGTGTCAACATCGTCGTCGCCGCATACCCTCGTTCCGCTCGATATTGCCACGCGACGCCTCGCATCGATTGTGACGTTCAAGGCTTCCCGGGTTCAGTCGAACCTGAGCGCCGCGAGCGAGGTTGTCGAGCGCGAACTCGGACGACTCGACGACAATCTGGGCCGAGTAACTGCGCAGATTGAGGCTTCGTTTCAGGTTAACGGTTTTGTTCTTTTTTTAATTCTTGGTGTTATTGACGGATAATATGTAATTAGTTGTAGTTTTCGTGCATGGTAAAATTTGTTACAGTCAGCTTATGAATAGCTCAAACGAAAGCTATAACTTGAAAGGTCACAACATGATTCCCATGTAAAACTGGGACGAAAAGGTTCGGGTCGGATTAAATAACGGATCTACAGTACAAATTTCTGGTAGTCTCTCAATAACCAGCCAGTTATTTTATCCTCAGGGTTCATTTTCTAGCACAATTAAGCTCTACAATACCGTGGATTGAGCTTTTCCACAACGCTGCTCTTGGTTTTGGGATTTCGATTTTGACCTTTAAGGGTTTCAAAGGTTCCTTGAGACCTTAAATACAGAAAACCACAATCTACATAGCCGAAGATATGTGTGCGATATTGGGTTCAGTTTGTAAAGCGATTGAAACTTTATCTATCTACGCAGGGGACGGTGCTCACTTTTGTGTGGGTTTTCATAGCGTTCAAAATTGGAATATGAGACTCGAAATGCACCAAAATGCCCGGTTTATGATTATTGCACGGATAAATGATGTCGCTGTTCCTTTTTTCAATTATTCCGCATTTTTATCAGAGCGTAGTGTAACGTAGTGGAGATTGTGTGTTGCAGGGGTGAAAGCTTTTAAATTCCGTATGTGTGTGTGATCGACCATAACTCGGTAATGAGTTAACCGATTTTCATTCATGCTTATTCGAACCGGCATATTTACCGTGCACATTCTCGATAGTTTTTTAGTCTAATCTCAGGGTGAGGGGTCAAAATGAAGGTTTTACCCATTTTAGTTGCCTTCACGGAAGCAAGGTTATCTTGATCTTAAATTTCGAATGTTTTATCTCTGGTTAATTTTGTTTCATAGTAAAATGATAAATGCCCATATCTCTTTTTTATATTTCGATTAAGGCTCCAGTTATGGGGTTTGAGGTATGGCACCGTCCTGGTTCATCGATCCAAAATTCGTTATGAGTGGCTGAAAAATTCAATTTGGGGTTTTCAGGCATGAGAAACTCATTGTCGATGTTGGTTTTGCCTTGCGAACAATGGTTCCATGAGTGCGTGGGTATCGCGCGCCCATGGTTCGGGGTCAGAGGTCAAAATGAGGGTTTTTATCCATTTTAGTACCCTTCATGGAAGCAATGATATTTTTTCTTAACTTTCGAATTTGTTTTCTCTGCTGGGTTTTATTAAATTTAATAGTAAAATGATAAATTACGTCTATCCAAAATTCGAAAATTTGTTTTGACGAGCGGCTGAAAAGTTTCACTTGGGAGTTTTCCATCATGGGAAACTCATTACCAGGTTGGTTTTGCTCTGTGAACCATGTGTATGTGGGTATTGCGCCCCACAGTTCCTCGATCCAAAACTCTTAATTTTATTGTAACGCCCTGGAAGGCTGTTAGCTTGCAATTGGAGGTTTTCAGGCATAGGAAACTCATTGCAGGTGTTAGTTTTATACTCAAACTTGTGCGGTATTGTGTGATATCGACGTAATACGTGTATAATCGACGTAATACACAGCCAATTGCTCTCGATAGCGTACTGTGCTATCGAGAGCAATTGGCTATGTACGCAAAATGCGTAGGTGTGAGTACCTATGCTTCACTACGCTCTGCAATCTCGATAGAGTTACTAGCTATGTATTATGATTATCGTGCGAATGAATGATGTGGACTTTCGTTTATCTGTGATCCAAATATCTAGGAAATATTTTTGTTATCCAAACATACTTTAACGTTTTTGTAATTTTATATTGTACCGTGAAGTTGTCGTATTTTTTACTATGTCTTGTAGTTTTTGTTTCAGACTTTACACGAGCTGGTCGCACATCGTCGAAACACTCTCATGGCTCGAGCGTTGAGTATTCGCGACGAGAAGCGACGTGTTCTGCTCGATCAGCTGGCGACTATTGGCGATCATCGCACGTCGACCGAGCTGAAAACGGCTGCCCACGATGCCGCCGACGAGGTACAGTCAGTCTCTTTGGCCAGGAATAGCAGTCGAGGTTCCCGAACTATTGCCTATTTTGTGTTTTTAAGCTTTTTCTGCGGCCCCCTGCGTACCATGAGCATGCACCTTATTGAAAATGTACTTCGGTTCTATAGACGTGTCGCTCAGGCCAAAAGAAGCGAAACAAAAAAATTGTGGTCAAAATCCATCTACCTTTTGAAACGCTATGTACATCCGAAAAACCTCTAAAATAACATTATTTTAGAATTCAAGGTGGTCAAAAATTCGGCTACTGCATTTCCATATCATCGATTTCCTACCCAATAAAAATCTCATTCAAATCCATCGACTGGTTCAAAAGTTATGGTCAAAAAATCTGAGGGACCCAAGTCATGGGACACGCGGACAGACAAACAGACAGGCAGACGTGCAGCAATTAGTATATAGGATAGCTAAAATCGTTCGGTGTTGCGATTAACCCAAGATAAATTCGAATGTGAAAAACGTTAAAACACTACAGTATCCACAAAAAATTATCGCTGTGCCCTCGAAGCACCATAGTTTAAACTGTAGACAGATTCGAGTAGGTTTGCTAGAGCACAAAACAATAATTATTATTATTGTTAGATATCAAATGATTCTTCTTTTCAGGTCGAAATCAAAGCTCTCCAACGTCGCATCGCCGAGCTCGACGACATTTTCGGACAATCGCAGGCGCTACTTGAGCCACGTGAGAATGCCTTTCTTTCGTTTGTAGACCAAAGTTTTCCGTCGCTTCAGTCGCCCGACGCTGACCCGGAAGACGAGCTTTTGGTGCAGCAGTCATCGACGACGGATTCGCACGCAGAGCTAGACGAAGAAGCACGTGATTTAAAGTTGGGTAAGGTTACTATCCTGTGTGGTGTTGCTATGGTTTATTGCAACAATATTTTATTGAATTCTCAGTTTAGTGAACGAAATGAGCTAGCTAAGCGAAGAGTTATAACTAGCCGGATCATTCCACGCTACGATGTTCTTTTGTCTCAAAAATGACCAATGACTTTTTGGCTTCGATTATCTTCATTTTTACACCCTATGACCAAAAAACCTTCAAGGATTCCGAATTTGAGGTCGTTATAGGAAATTTTTAACCGTTCTGATGCTACATGGCTTCTCAAGTACCACCCTCTGATGGCCAAGCAAGATACCGTCATATGGCCTCCGGCATGCCTCCAAAATAATATTCTTGTGAGCTTATAATATGGCATGAACTTAAGTTAATCAAAACCATTCTTGTACTACTATTTTCACTGTGAGGGGTGCAAGATGGCTCCCCAGTTTACATGCCTCATAACGTGGTCGATGGGGGATCAAATTCGAAAATTTTCAAAAAATAATTTAATGTCATAATATGTGGTCGAAATGCAGAGCCACAATGTATTACGAACTACACGTGCGAAATTACATCGAAATAACGCCACATGGCCGATTTTTTGTAATTTTGGTGCTGGTCGGGGGGGGGGTAATACCCTGAGATCAACAGGACGGCCGTGAGATAGAACTCAGGTCGTTCCACCACTGTCTTCCTCATGGGAATGAACCATAACAGACAAATTAATAAAATTGTACTCACTCCACCATACCCCAAGCTAGCAATGGTTGGGGGGGGGGGGGTAATGAGCATGAATAACGTTTACGTACCGTGCATAAGTAACGAGTAATGACCAAAACGAAATTAGGTCGGGGGGGTAAAGTAGGGTTCATTCCATATCGGCCGCTGCCACTCACAAATTGAATGTGCTTACAAAGCTTGGAGAGTAGAATACTCACTTTCGTTTTGTCTCCAGTCGCCTCTCTTTACTACATATACGTTATTGTTACATGTTCTTCTGTAGGAAACTTGAAATTATTGGTTTATATGATTCTAAGAGAAAATTATAGATAGAAGGTAATTTTCTGATCAGTGGTCAGAGACACTGTTTAGGCTAGCGTTGGACAAACAGTGCCCGTCTGTTAGATCATAATGATGATAACTTTCTAATCAGAATGCTATAAATGAGACACACTGTGATGCTGCTCGCACAGTTTCAATAAATACAGTTCATTTCCAAGAAAGCAGTTTCTAGCTGCGTTGCAGATAACGTTAGTTTACTTCAATTTAGACTGATTTACCAATTTCACAAGCGCACTAGCTGGTGCTTGACACAATTTATGTTAGCCAAGCAAGTACTTTTGCGTAAGCCATACTCTGTTACCGAGTTGGACCGGTTTAATTCGAACGTATCTCGCCGACTTCTGAATGTGTAAAATAGCTGCTAAAAGCATCGACCTGGCTTTGATTTGTTAACAAACTCCTGCAGGTTATTATGAAAAATTCCTACTGAAATTATGTGCCCTATTTACGTTTCACACGGCAAATTGTTTAGTTAATCTTCTGTTCTTTTGCTTGGTTGTATTGGAGCTTGATCATTGTTTTATTATATATTACATATGTTTGGATCACAGATGATGCAATAAATGTGGAAAATTTCAAATAAAATTTTTAAACCGGAATTCCTAATCTGCCCTTTGCCGGAACACGATTTTCGCCGGAACTGGAATTCCGGTTACTCCCTGATATATATATGCTATGTTCAGTGTTTGTGCTGAAGTTGTTTGAGTCAAAAATGGCCGAAATCGCAATGTCTCCGTAACCGCCCGAATTTTGTAGAGCCCTGTATTTACTAAATTGTGAATCCACAAATTTAACTATTCAAGTAAGATAGCTGATACTCAGCTCATTTTGTTAGTTGATGTTCAATATTGTGTTCGTCTCACTAAATTACATATTCAGTACTCAAAATTCAGCACCTTGGCAATAAGAGAAGCTACTAGTATAATATTTCGAACATATAGTGACTAAAGCTAGATAGTTTTGTGTTATTTCGCATACATGCTTATTGGGAAGGGTGGGTTATTCCCATGAAACTTGAATCTTCCCTCCCTGTTAGGTAGCCTGAGGGCCATGCTCCGCATGGAAAATTTTGGAAAACATTGGGAAAATAAACAAAAACAGGGGAAAATTGGCAAAAATTAAGAAAAGTTTTGAGTCCCAAAAAATTATTCCACGGCGACGGGCTTATCTCACGTAAAGCAAGCGCTAACCCTCTGGGACCTCGGGCCTCGTGCTTGTACGGTTATTTATAGTCATTTTTATGAATAGCCATAAAAATTGTGGGTCTTTTCGGATGTACTACCAAAGCCCGAAAGTGTTCAATTTTGAAGATAACACCGATAGTAATTCATTTTCGGCTCATTTCGACGATCTGGTTCAGAAAATATACATTTAGGTTGCTTCTGTGACAAAATTTTTTAGATTTTGTGAGTTGGTTGTCAATTGCCATCTGGGTTCTCCAAATTGGGGGGTGGTGGCCTGGCATTTTTCGGTTGCCGTGGTTCAGAGCAGGTGCCCCCCGGTTCATGCCCCCTGGCAAAATTCATTTTCAGCGAATGGAGAGCCCAGGTCCTCACACTTTGATTCCCAAAGTTTTGGAAAAAAAATTCTCGATAAAAACATAATTTTACATACCATTCGTACCGCACTGAATTCAAATGATACTAAAATCAGCAGAATCAATTTACAGGGTAAGGAGTTATTTCCATTTATGTGATAGCCTAAGGTTAAGTCATCAACACACGAACCGATTGCTATGATTTTCCCACCAATCGAGTCAGCTCCTCAATGCGGTTTGAGTGATAAGTAAAATTATATATTTATAAAGATTTTTTCAAAATATTTGAGTGCCACGGGGAATCCAAAAATTCCAAAAATAATTTTGCCCTAAAGCTTTTCAGAGTGGATCCAGGTCGTGGAGTTGAGGCGAATGGTACTAAAATTTTTACTGTTTCTTCAAAATTGGTTAATTTCGGTCTGTGGGAATAACCGAAAAACCCAATTATTACGCGTCGACGCCTTGTAGTAGCAGGAAACGCAAAGTAAAGTATAGTAGCAGGAAGCGCATCGACGCTTTCCATATTGGACAATAATTATTGTTACAAACGGTAATATAACATGCTTTTTCGCTCCGTTAGTTTTAGATTTCATTGGACACAACATTCGCCAAAAATGTCGGTCGCTGGCTTGAGACTCACTTAACACTTTCTTCACGGCTCGATCGAATGAAGTTGTGTTCCAAAAAATTGAATTTTATTAATTTTGATGTCCTCGCTCAACCTGGAGCAAGTCACTCGAAATGCGACAGTCACTTGTACAAATATCGTACAAGGGTCGCGCAGACGGACGCAATTTCGTCCAGACGCAGACGGACGCAATTTCGTCCAGACGCAGACGGACGCAATTTCGTCCAGACGCAGACGGACGCAATTTCGTCCAGACGCAGACGGACGCAATTTCGTCCAGACGCAGACGGACGCAATTTCGTCCAGCCGCAGACGGACGCAATTTCGTCCAGACGCAGACGGACGCAATTTCATCCAGACGCAGACGGACGCAATTTCATCCAGACGCAGACGGACGCAATTTCATCCAGACGCAGACGGACGCAATTCATCCAGACGCGGCGGGACGCACTTCGGCGCGACGGCGACGGACGCCACACCCACCCGCCGCCGACGGACCATCCACGCGCGGGAGGCACGCCCGCCCACCCTTCGTCCAGACGCAGACGGACGCAATTTCGTCCAAACGCAGACGGACGCAATTTCGTCCAGACGCAGACGGACGCAATTTCGTCCAGACGCAGACGGACGCCTCCTCCCGCGGGTCTCTTCTCTACGCAGACGGGCCCCGCCCCCCCCAATTTCGTCCATACGCAGACGGACGCAATTTCGTCCAGACGCAGACGGACGCAATTTCGTCCAGACGCAGACGGACGCAATTTCGTCCAGCACCGCAACCCCGACCGGGCCCAGACGCAGACGGACGCAATTTCGCCTAGACACAGACGGACGGAATTTCGCCTAGACGCAGACGGACGCATTCGCCCCACCCCCCCCCCCAACAACTCCCACCAACGCAATTTCGTCCAGACGCAGACGGACGCAATTTCGTCCAGCCAAACCCCCCCGCAACACCAACAACCAACACCACCAACCAACACCACCCACCACACCCTACAACGAGACGGACGCAATTTCGGTTGAACGCAGACGGACGCAATTTCGCCCAACGCAGACGGACGCAATTTTCGCCATTCTCCAGACGCAGACGGACGCAATTTCGTCCAGACGCAGACGGACGCAATTTCGTCCAGACGCAGACGGACGCAATTTCGTCCAGACGCAGACGGACGCAATTTCGTCCAGACGCAGACGGACGCAATTTCGTCCAGACGCAGACGGACGCAATTTCATCTAGATTTTTTGCGCACTTACTTTTGTCCGTGATTGCAAATACATAGTGTACAAATTAATGCAAAAGTAGAGTTCTTTTCGTAATTTTTCATTATAAAAAGTGCCATTTGTAAAATTTATATAATTATGTACAAGTTTGATAAAATCATAGCCGCTCAATTTTAGCACTTCAACTGTCCCGTTCAGCCGACGATGCAGCAAGTAGCTTTGCACGAATATCGAACGCGCTGGAGTCGTATGGCGCCGTCCGCATTAGCTCTACATATCCTGGACAATGCACCGCCGGCCTTTCGTTGCCACCGGAAGACGTTGTTGCAGGCCTCCCGCTTTCCATAATATTGATAACCCGTGACGCCGATGGTCGTCCGTCGATCATCGACGACGACGATTCGACCGCAGTCGAGGGCGGTGGCGGTGGAACGGATCCAATAGCTGCCGTTGCCACGTACCTTGGCCCGCTCGATAACGAATCGTCGTCGTCCACACCGGGCGGCTCGGCTCCGGTGTCTGTGGGTGGATCACTTGGATGCACGCCTGCGCGTGCGGCGCTGAGTTCCGTCGGTAACCGAATGATGACGTCTACATTTGCCGGCGGTTCAGATAAAAACACTGGTAGTACGGCAGGAAGTAGTAGGCGGCGAAGTTGCAGCGAGACTGCCGCTGTACCGACGACAGCGATCGCTGGTGATGGTCCCACCCTCCCTGTCAGTCAGGAATTGGTTGTTGTCCGACAAAAGCGACGAGCAGTGTCTACGAAGACGGGTGGAACGTACGAAAATGCGCGGTCGTCACAGCCGAAGCATCAGTATCGTCTACTTAGGTGGTTACCGCATTGGCCAGGGCTTTACTCAATTGACGTTAGGCTGTTTGGGAGACCGATTCGCTCTTCGCCGCTCTCAGTTCGGGTCGCCCAGGCTTGGGCACCGTGTTGGACGTACCTGGGGGGCGATATTTTATCTACTTCAACTCGTGGTCACCCGATCGCGAGTCTTAGCTCGGCTCATGCCGATCATGGATCTCGAACATCGATGTCGAGCAGCACCGTAGCTGCCGTGGCCCACGCCAGTGGTGTGATGTCAGCAAAGCTTTACCAGCCTATTTCGGTTGCTGCTTGTACTAATGCAATCAACGATCCTTGGGGCTCAGGCGGTATTGTGCATTTATTCATTTTGGATTCAGGTGCGTTTACCTTGTTACTAAGACAAATACGATGGGCGGAGTGTGTTTCCATTAGATTTGTGGTGACTTACTTTCTGATTTATGGTCATTTTACTAATATAAGCTCCTGTTGTACTCCAGTAATATTAGTGCAGCCTGGGTTAAGATGACAGGTTCGCAAAAGCTTCGATGAATCGTAATTCATCAGAATAATTTCTTTTAAGCGGAAGCGGCCGAAAATGTGCTTAACAATGAATATTTTGCTGTTTTTCATTAAATCATGTTCTGATTTTAATGTTTTATATCTTGTTTTAGGGAATAATCGAATCAAATTTTTATCACTATCGACTGGTTTTCCTACTCGTTTTGCCTCTCCACCATCGTCGTCATCGACCGTCGTGGCTGCTGCTGCAACAGCCGGGCCCACATCGAACCGTTCCGTACGACAGAGTGCCGGCGAATACATGACCAAATCTTCGGATGATCGAATTTTTGCCTCAACTCAACAGCAACAAACAATCGTAGCCGAACGAAGCATTTCACTAGCTGCTGATCAATCAGGTGGGCAACATACGAAGGAAAACGATGCGTCCAGGTCACCCCAGGTATTTTTCTGCACGACAGGAAAATTACCATGTTTGCTTCTGATGGTATAAAATATGCTATTTTCCCTGTTTAAAAGGCTCTCAAATTTGTCCATGCGGAGTTAAAATTTTCTTTTTTATGTTTGCACAATACTTATAATAAGCTGCTAGATTACACATTTGTGATGCTTTCTGACAGTTAGAGACATTTATGGTCCTCTCAAGTCAACTGACGAACCCTCAGGTACCATTAATTACATTAGGGGCATACCGCTCTGGCACAATAATTTTGATAGTTTGAAGAATCCAGTTATTGTATATAGTGGAATTATGAGTGTAGTGAGTGAAACGAGCGAAGCGTAGGATTCTTACTAGTCGCGTAGTAGTGGTTAAGTTTGATATTCTTCGTTATTAGATTTTCAGGGTGACACTCATAACTCAACTTTGTCCGTGCGCACTGATCTACGCGATAGCTCATTTGAAATTTTGTGCCATTTATTTATATGCCAAACCGGATTTTAACATCTTTCCCCAGAAACACAGGTCAAATTAGGTTCAGCCGAGGGTGTCCGAAAAATCACATTACTTCTTATTCTAGCTGGATCACGTTGTTGTATATCTGAGTCGAATTGTGCTCATTTTGTAGAGCTTTGGCCTCTGGGATTTGGAATGGTTCGCGAGACCTAAAATGCAACGAAAACTGCAATATTTCCGTAACCAGGCATCTTTGGTCTGATTTTGTAGAGCAATTCATGTACTCTCTGTCTAGCTATGGGGGCTGCAATAACCGTTAATGCTTCAGATTAGATCAAAAGGAGATTTCGAATGGGCTCGTGGGAGACAAACAATATTTCCGCAACCGTTCGAGCCATACTATTATTTTCATTTTACTCATTTTGTAGAGCAATTCATATTCTGTATATCTTCACATCGTATCCTGGGCCCATGAGACCCAAAGTACTCGTAAAAGGGTAATATCTCCGTAACCGTTTACTTACTAATATGATTATTAATATTAATTTAAACTAATACAGGTTTTATTGGTCTGATTTTGTAGAGCAATTTAGCCGGATACACATTGTGAGTCCCTAGAGATAGATTTAAGAACAAGAGTACTATAGAAGTGCGGAGACTAAAATCCGTCCATTGCACGACTCTAACAATGAAGGAATCCTGAAAGACACAAGGACAAACCTCACTAGTTTACGAAGATGAGAAACCTGAAGTGAAACCATAAATCATGAGCTTTAAAGACTCAATTTGGAACTGCTCCACCGTTTCTTCCTCGCGTTAGTTGCAAAGATGGCAAATAAGATTGTCTTCAAGACCTATCCTGAAAAGATTTTTCAGTCGACAATGGCCCGTGATTAGATGAACTGCTGACCGCAATGTGATACGACTGAGGATGGAGAGCTATCTATTCCATTGCTTGTGTACTGTCGGCAGAAAGAACATTGTCAACCGACATTTGCTAGACGGAAACCAAAAGTTAAGATGCTCTGAGTTGCACCATTCTAATGCATCACGGCGAATTACGCAGAGCGGAATAAGAACGACAGGAAGTGGACCAATCAAAAGCGTACAAGCCCCAGATCAGCCGATTCATTGCCTTGTATACCGGAGTGTCCCTTCGTCCAAATGAGAAAAACTGCATTAAGAACAGCTAAGATTTCAGTTTTTGATCAGTGCAGACTGACAAGTGTGTCTTTCAAGCACTTTAATAGATGCCAGACTATCGTTAAGAGTAGCGATATAGCGTTTGTTTTGTAACTCGTTAGCTCAACAAATAGCCATCACTTCTGCCTTGAAAACTGTACCATAAGGTCCCATCGGAACGGAGATATAAATCACAATGTGGTATAAAAATTTCATACCCAAAACCCGTTCTGTCACCAAGTTAATTGTCCATAAGTGATCCGTCGGTAAGACTGACGAGATCAGCGTCAGGGTACTCGAAAGTATCACCAGTTATAACAAACCTCTATTGTCGATTTAAGAAAAATCCTGCGAATAAGATCACTTGGCAAGCAAGCAGACGGAAAGCGACAAGCAGAAAAAGTATCGATGGAGAGATGATCAGGTGAATTCCTGTAATCAACCCAGTAACTGATGGTCCCAAGCCGAAATAATGGTGGATCGGAAAACTTCTAAATGGAGCGATGGCACGCCAAACAAAATTTACAAGGCAGGAGACTTCATGCCGCCAGAGACATACAACAGACGGGGGCGCTAAACGCTAATTACGAGTCTGTGTACCTATTTAAGCCTTGTCTTTTGTCACGAAACGATACAAGCTACACAACTGCAGTGATAACGAACTTCTTATACATCCTTAACAAAGTACCCACACCGCAGCCCCAATAAAATTTTTGTACGATACTTCTTCGATCGAAATGCGTCAGCCGTTTCTAGCGAGTGCACTGCTGTAGTTGGAGCCAGACACCGTTTAGACAAGTTTACTAGGAACAATATAAGTTGTTTTGTTACGTCTTTCCACGTTTTTTGACTGAAGCTCTACATTACCGCTATTTATCTCATTATTTTAGTCTCGCCAATATCGTCGGCTTCGTCAGTCGCCAGCAGTCCGGGTGGATTCTCGTTTGGCAGTTGCGGTGCAACATCGATCGCCTATTGCGAACAAACGCGATCGATTTTTGTCGTCAGTTGGCGAACTAAAGCAGTCGCTCAATATTGCTTTGTTTCGCCTCGTCCGACAACATGCGATGATTATCAGTCGGGCGAAATTAGTCTACAGCAAGTAAGTACGACGGAAAAATTGACAAAATTTATTGTGCTTTTACTCATACATACTCATGGGGCGTTACCCCTCCTTCAAATTTTGGAAGAACCCTCGGCCGCTGGTGGTCCCGCTGCCGATGGGCACCCTCCTCTGAACTCTGCTACCTTCGAGCTACCTCGCATACTGTATCTGTATGCTTTCATTCTATTTTGTGATGAAATTTTGAGAAAAAACCACATTCCATCAGTAAACCAACAGCCTGAAACGGAATATTCCTTAAGGGCTAATTAATTATTGTGAAATGTGTTTAGGATCGGCCGATTCAATGCATGAGTAAACTTAAGGTGCGCCCCTACTATCTCCTTCTGTTATTAGCGATTGGCGGTCTCTTGTTCTCGTAGCAGACATCCATGAACATAAGAGAAATTAACAAAACAATTGCACTATTAACGATTACTTAAAAAACATTAAGTAACCGATCTGTGACCGTCTAACGTTTGAACTGGAATATTTTTATTATCGAACGAAAATTACCCCGTCTAGTGTTTTACAACCTGCACATCACATGTAATGTTCGTAAATTACACGTACTATTATTAATAAACCGAAATGTGTTGGCGTAACGAAAAAATGCGGAATGCGAGTTGCCACTATGGCCAAACAAGTAAATAGGCGCATTGTGTTAGCGAACAGAAGTTACCCCGTTTTGCAGTCAGTCGCTCTGCGTTCGCGAATGGAAATTTTTGAATTTGGAAGTGGATATTGCAATGAATGTTTTGTTCTGTAACAGCGTTTTATAGTGTCAAAAGAAGATGATGGGGGCGCAGTTTAAGTTTACTCAATCATAAAACGACCTCCGTCTGAGCAAACCTATTTCAATAGACTCGATTAAAATTGGGGAAATCTCAAAACTGATTGCTTTCAACACTCTAAATCGAAACGACGGCCTGTGTTTTTAACGACAATGTGTACATCAGTAGTTTCCGTATTAATACTGGCAATTTAGTGAATGTGTGTACTATTCTCTCAATAACAAATATGTAGCTTTTGCACTGTTTTTCGAGTGATATTAACGTCACTGGTCTTCGGTAGAAAAGCGTGTTTAGCCCCTACAGAACTACAGTCACGGACAAAAAATGAGTGTATAACGAACGTAAACGCAAGGGAACGTTGTGTTACATTCGTTTTGTGCGCTTATTTTTACCCGTGCCTGTTCCATCAAAAACGGATGTCTTGGTTTTCGGCTACTACAACAACTGAAGTACGACATGATTGGCATTGCCTACGGCAACAGAAAACTGTAATCACAGAGCTTTGATTTCTTTCGGAAATTCTTATCCGGTTCTTCAGTTCAAGCCAAAATGTTTCTCACTGATCGAATGAAATGAGCATAACAGGTGCGATTTTTCGAATATAGGAGCAGTTTGTTGTATAAACTCCTGGGGTAGCCTCAGTGTGGCTTATCGGAGAGAAGCCACGAACCATGGATCGCATAGTTTTACCGAGACGACAGTTGGGCTCTCCATTAGCTGAAAATTTTGCGAGATGGGCATTTTCCTAAGGGAAGAAGGGATAAAATTGCATATGAAACACTGCCAAAATGATTTTGATAGAGAGAAAAAGCGATTTTCAAGCAATTTTTGCCAAAATTTGCCAAATTTTGGCTTCAGGACGGAATTTTAATATAAATTTAGTTCAAATTTTATATACGTTAGGGGTGTTTATATATACCGTGCAAAAAATTTGCCACCTTTGAACTATGTTTTAACCAAATACCGCAACTCTGGCGTTTTATGGGGTTCTGGTGGCTCTCTGGCTTGTCCCTCGGGATCCTCAGGATATCCCAAATCTCCGTAATTGCTAATTTCTGGTTAAATCTAGGTATTCGTACGTCCTAGCTAAAAAGTAAATTGCAAAAATCGAATTAGGGCCGTTAAAAAGCAAGCTTGTTCAAATTGTGCAATCTAGAAAACTTTGGCAACACTATTTTCAGTACTTAAGTCTTTCATATGTCCCTAAAATTTGACTAGTCGTGTTCCTGTGGCTCAAATAGTTCAATTTTTCGTATCTGCCTCGCCAAAAATGCGATTTGGATGCTTTAAAACCAAACTTGATCAAATTGGGCTTTCTGGTGACTTTGTGAGCACTATATATTTCATAACCTAGGTACATTGGTATACAAGTAAAATTTCGGATAATCGTGTTTCTTGGGCCCAAAAATTCGATTTTTCGTATCCGACTCGCACAGAGGTCGATTTAGGTCCGTTAGAGCTTTTTCAAAGATAATTTTGTCAATTTTGCACATAAAGTTTTTTATCCTAAGTTTCAACTGAAGCTACATAACTTGAGCTTAACCTGAGGCTTAGAGTGACAAAACATTATGTGATAACCATGTGTGAAAAAACTTGACATGATACGCTGGGGAGGGCAGGCTTGGCGAAATCGCTTGTAGTTTCAGTAAGCTAAAGTTTACCGTTTGCAAGTTCAGCAATAAATAAACAATACTGCGATTTTTTTACGATTTCCAGAAATTTCTATAATACCAGAGCAACGACAAAATACTATTATAATAATTGTATATTGATATTGTACGTGGATTTTGGGAAATACCCTTTTTCTTATTTTTGTTTCAGGTTCGCTCATTCACGACGTCTGATTTTGACGAGCCATGCTCAGTTGTAGCACGGAAGGGTAACGTTTGGGTCGCCGATTCATCACGTCGTAGGGTTTACGTTTTCGCTATTCCGCCTACGACAGCTCCGATGCTTCAAGGCGGCGACACGCTGGCAGAACCGCAACCGTCGACCTCGCGCAACCGCAGCCAGGTCTTGGCAACACCATCTCAGTGCTTGGGTGTAGGGTCGGCTGCTGGCGCAGTACAACTTGCAAGTTGGCCAGTAGCACTACCCGAATGGGTGCTCGACGCATTGCGAACGCACAGCGTCGCTGGCCGAACTGGCTGGGAGACGTCAAGTGTTTCATCTGCAGTGAGTGCTGCTTCAGCAAAGATGGTAAGTGGGAATTTGTTGCTACATGGGTTTATTACGAAAGCCATAACGAGTCTCAGACAAAAATGCGGACGGACGGAATTGCCACTGGACCCTGCCAGAGCTGAGTTTAGCTGGACCCGACAGGGCGCAATTTCGTCGGGGCACTAAGGTTTGGTCGGGCTAGTTGCTTTAAGTAAATTTTTCAAAAAAGCGAAAAACATTTTTAAAAATAACGAGTCTCAGACAAAAATGCGGACGGACGGAATTGCCACTGCACCCTTCCAGAGCTGAGTTTAGCTGGGCCCGACAGGGCGCAATTTCGTCGGGGCACTAAGATTTGGTCGGGGTAATTGCTTTAAGTAATATTTTTCAGAAAAGCGAAAAACATTTTTAAAAATAACGAGTCTCAGACAAAAATTTGGACGACGGAATTGCCACTGGGCCCTGCCAGAGCTGAGTTTAGCTGGACCCGACAGGGCCCAATTTCGTCGGGGTAATTGCGATAAGTAATATTTTTCAGAAAAGCGAAAAACATTTTTAAAAATAACGAGTCTCAGACCAAAATGCGGACGGACGGAATTGCCACTGGACCCTACCAGAGCTGAGTTTATCTGGACCCGACAGGGCGCAATTTCGTATAGGCACTAAGATTTGGTCGGGGAAATTGCTTTAAGCAATATTTTTCAGAAAAGCAAAAACATTTTAAAAAATAACGAGTCTCAGACAAAATTCGGACGACGGAATTGCCACTGGGCCCTGCCAGAGCTGAGTTTAGCTGGACCCGACAGGGCCCAATTTCGTCGGGGTAATTGCGATAAGTAATATTTTTCAGAAAAGCGAAAAACATTTTTAAAAATAACGAGTCTCAGACCAAAATGCGGACGGACGTAATTGCCACTGGACCCTACCAGAGCTGAGTTTATCTGGACCCGACAGGGCGCAATTTCGTCTAGGCACTAAGATTTGGTCGGGGTAATTGCTTTAAGTAATATTTTTCAAAAAAGCGAAAAACATTTTTAAAACAACAATTTTATACGTCAAAATAAAAAACCTGTTATCACATTGACCATCGCAGGAATTTGACGATAACTCTAATACATCTGCAATTCCACATTTTTAAGGCACTTTTCACTGTCGTTGCAAGGATTTTCAAGATATAACGCAGCGTTAAATAGCAGTAATCAATTGTATTAAAAATATTTAGAAGGCAGAATAGACGAATTTAATGACATTAGTATTCGACGGTTCCAAGGCATCAATGCGACAGGAACATAGTTTGGGTTAACAAATTTCCCATTCGGAGCCTTACAGTTACAATCAGAAATAAGTGCTTATAAAATCGAACGCAGACGAAATTGAACGCAAACGCAATCGAAAAATCTTCGTTTAAACGAAATTCGTTAAGTTAAACGCAAACTAACATTTCGATGGATTTTTGAGCACTTAATTCTGATTGTAACTGTAGTTGTTAAACGTATCCGTCATGCAAAGAAATTAAATTCGCAGTAAGAGCAAAATCTATTCAGAACTACGATTTCCAGCAGTTTCACCTGGATTCGTCGGCGGGAGCGATATGCCTTGATACTTTTTACATTGCGTAGGGTTGCCTTTCTTAAAGGTGGGCAAAAGCACCGCTCTGTGGAACTTCGGACTGGTGATGTAGTATTCACCCTGGTATTCAAAATGAGATATTACTTGCACAACATCCTGATCTGGTGTTTGTACTATTCTAAATTAATAGCTGCATAATACGTATTACTTTGCGAAGTCATCGACAAACAAACGGTTTGCCATTTACACTGTAAATCCGCATTAGGCGAATATAAAATTTATTTTAAATTAAAAAGTTCACCTGAATAGTGAGCGCGACGCAGAATTCTCACTGGTCAGAGTAGTTTCCACTGTGTCCGTTTCTGGGCTTTTTTGGAGTACCACGCATAAGCTCGACTTTGTCTGGTCCAATTTACTTGCGCGATAGCTCATTCGAAAGCTTAAAGTCTCTATTTGCGCCCGTTACACTGTAAATCCGCATTAGGCGAATATAAAATTTATTTTAAATTAAAAAGTTCACCTGAATAGTGAGCGCGACGCAGAATTCTCACTGGTCAGAGTAGTTTCCACTGTGTCCGTTTCTGGGCTTTTTTGGAGTACCACGCATAAGCTCGACTTTGTCTGGTCCAATTTACTCGCGCGATAGCTCATTCGAAAGCTTAAAGTCTCTATTTGCGCCCGTTAGCGAAAACTTATTCCAACTCCTTCGGATCGTCAAAGAGGGTCGTAGTGGGTCCGGTCAAAAAGGGATTCGTCAAAACATTCCTGGCTGTATTTCAGCATCCGATGCAGATATTTCAGCCGGAGTGTTAAGTACAGTAACCGTGAGAAAGCGTCGAAAGTGCCTCAAGTGATTTACCATGTACTTCCCCGAGCGTTTTTTTGTTCCGGGGCCAGGGGTCAAAATGTGGGGGTTTTTACCCCATTTTAGTACTCATCACTGAAGCAAGGTTATTTTTATTCTACCTTTCGAATTTTTTCTCTGGTTGATTTTATTTCATAATAAAATGATAAATACCGATGCGCATTTTTTGTTTTTCGATTAAGGTTCCGATTCTGGAGTTATGGGGTTTGAGGTAATGGGTATGGCGCTCCCATGGTTCCTCGACCCAAAATTTCTAATTTTATTTTGACGTTCTGGAAGTGTGATAGCTCGCACTTGGGGTTTTCGGGCATGGGAAACTAATTCCCGGTGTTAGCTTTGTTCTAACTTGTGCGGTATTGTATAATATCCACATATAGCATATCGACGTATGCTATGGAGAGCTGTTTGGCTGTGCACGCAAAAGGAGTAAGTGTACCTATGTTTCACTACGTAATGCAATCTCGATAGAGAAACTAGTTTTCAGTGGGTACTTTGGCAGCAGGAACTGGGGAGACCAGAATTAACCTGCGGGGAGGTCGAAATACCTTGTTATCCCCAGGCCCCATTTGGAAAAGCCAGCTTCGCAGGACCTTATAGAAAAAGTTAGATCTCTTCATGATTTGTAAGAGTTACAACAAGATATTGCATTTTACGTTCATGTATTTAATGTGAACTAAAACACTAGCTATGTTTCCTGTTTTGTTCATTTTTTATTAAAAATTGTCGAAATATTTATGTACTTTTCATTTTGAGCATTTGATGATGTGTCCTATTTAATTTAGTACGTTTCAAAATCTTTGTATGATTCGTAGGTGATGCCAACGAAATAACAGCATTATAGGCATATTTTGTGATCAGGAATAATTCCTATTTTTCGCCGAATGTCTGGTATTGCCCAGTGTAATCCCAGCGATAATTATTTGACTGTATTGTTGAGTACGTATGGTACAAACAGCTACGGACAGAAATGAAAGCAAATTTTTGCGAATCAAAATTAACAGCTGTTCAATTGCTATTAGCACATTTTTAGCCCAAACGCTTCAACACCATACAATTAAAATATAAATGTATTTCGTCATCGTCACCGTATAATGAATTTAATTGTATTGTCAGGATAGTCCTGGGATTAGTAAACCTCAACGCCCAGTGTCACAAATATCCAGCGGAAGTATGACCATATCCTCAGGAGTCCAGAGCCTTCAGCCAGGGAAAAATGAATCTGATCTAGTCGTGTCCGCCATAACGGTAGCGCAAGTGCTAGCCTACCGCGGTCAACAACAACGTAAAAACGTCATGACAACGCCGACGACCGCTACGAATCGCCATTGCTCGGCGGTACCTGGGGCCGGGACAACTACGATGTCTTCAGCGAAAACCGGAACCGGAAAAGCCAGTTGTGGTAAAACTAGTTTACAAAAAAGTGCTCCTCGGCATCATCCGAACGTCGTATCCGGTTCCCAAACAACGTTCATTTCGCACGATTTGGGATCCGACGGGCTAGTGGCTGCGGTTGCTGTCGGACCAGACGTTCGTATTTTCGACGCAATAAGCGGGACGTTTCTGGCATTGCTACGCGGACCAGCCCACCGGCTGGTTACGGGTGTGACATTTGACGATCCCGTGAGGCGAAATCATGAACGCGGTCCGGTAAGTGATTTGCAGATGATGTGATTAAAACTGGATAGTTTAATTCAATGACATTCGCTGTGAATTTCGGAATAAAATTTAATCTACAAATACTTAAAACCTCCTACACCTAGACTTACTGCGCTGGACGAGGACCGGACGGCCAGCCATTATAAAATTAAGGTTCGTTCACGCGTCAAACTTTTTGCAATTTCGTCAAATTTTGATCAAACTTTCTTTGATTATTAGTTCGTAATAGAAAAAATATCACAAATCGCAATCCTTCCAAATTTGATCAAAGATAGAGCTCAAAATTCGAGTAAAAAGCTTGATGCTGTGGATATATACAGCTTAATGTCATTACACCATCGAGGTATCGAGTTTAGTACTTACCGTCATCAATTTGGGATATCAACTTGTGCTTGCTGATATTACGTAGATAAGATTCTATCCTTTTGTCGTCGTAAACAACTGGGCCATTGATCGACAACTGTTCGACCGCAGCCATTAAACCGGCGATAGAAGTTGAAAATAGTACCGACGATACTGTTGCCACCGCATTTACGTGAACATACTAAAGTCTAACGTAAGTCGGAGTCAACGATTTCGCAGTTGATCGATCTTCGTTTAAACAAAATTCGTTAAATTAAACAATGCAAACCAACATTTTTATTAAAATATTTTTATTTTATTTTAACACAATCTGAATTCGTTAAATTAAACGCGAATTAAACATTTTTGTTGAATTTATTTTTTATTTTAACTCAATCGAAATTTGTTAAATTAATAGATTTTCGTTCAAACTAAAACGATCGAAATCGAACGAAAAAGTGTGGTAAAATTTTCGACGAGGTCCAGAACAAAGTTCGAACGTTGCCGAACAAGATTTGAAATTTATAGAACGACCACTGAACTACACTACCCGCCAAAAATAAATTGTGGCTCGCTCGAGACTCGCTCAAAATATATTTGTTCTAAAATGTAATTTTTTGCGGCGGTCATTTCTGGCGAGTACTGTAAACGTGCAGCGAACTGCGCCCATATTTGAGTTTGGCAAAAATTAATTTGGTGCCAACAATATTGTTTCATAATGGATGATGTAGAATTTAGTTTATAGATAGAGTTTCACTTGTTTAAATGAACGAAATTTGTTGTACGTTTATATTTTATGGTTATGTTCTATTTTTGAACGTCTATTTAAAGACGAAACCATATTATTCTGACAATCCATCGGTAGTCGATATCGAAACGAAGTGTTGCTCAAACTTTTAAATTGGGTTCACATTTTGAGCAGCAGATTTGAACTTGTGGAGTGCACCTTCTTATTTAAACTTTCGGTGGTTATTATTTTTGATTTTAGGTTAAGACAACAGTTGGAAGTCAACAACAGGACCAGCAACACATTTTAATATCGTACTGTGAACGAATGCGTTGTGCTGTTGACGTATTCGAAATAGTCTTGTCGTCTACACGTCACGCAGACCCACGTGATACTGTGATAGTGCGAACAGGTGAGTGAAATATCGGTTTTGGGGTAGGCTTGGTGTCCGCGGTGACAATTATTATAATCAGTCACTGTGAGGTTAACAATATCCACGAGTACATTATACAGTCGCGGCCAGAAATCGTGCAAATAATAGATGGATTTCGGTCGATCGATTTCCATTGATTGCGATTAAACGAATTTTCGATCGATTGCGATTTATTTTAGGCCGCACCTGTAGTTTTGTTTTAAATAATAATATAGAGGTCGTACGGCCTGAAGATGTTCGGTTTTGATTCTTAAAATTTGTCCTTATAATATTGTGTCGAGTACAGTAATGCCGTCGGCTCTTTTAAACGTTAGTTTTTTTATGTTTATAAAATTTCAAAAAATCTTATGCGGTGCCCTGTATCTATTTGGTGCCATTCTCTGTGATAAAAAAGACGATTTGCATTTGGGGTTGGTCGTGAACAAGACATTCTTAATTTTCGTCGGTGGTTCTAATGGCAAAGGAAGTTGAGATTAGAATATTGCTGTCAAACTATTACAATTTAACTAAACCTACAGCAGTACTCGCTAGAAATGATTCCTAATTTTCGTCGGTGGTGCTAATGGCAAAGGAAGTTGAGATTAGAATATTGCTGTCAAACTATTACAATTTAACTAAACCTACAGCAGTACTCGCTAGAAATGATTCCTAATTTTCGTCGGTGGTGCTAATGGCAAAGGAAGTTGAGATTAGAATATTGCTGTCAAACTATTACAATTTAACTAAACCTACAGCAGTACTCGCTAGAAATGATTCCTAATTTTCGTCGGTGGTGCTAATGGCAAAGGAAGTTGAGATTAGAATATTGCTGTCAAACTATTACAATTTAACTAAACCTACAACAGTACTCGCTAGAAATGATTCCTAATTTTCGTTGGTGGTGGTAATGCCAAAGTAAGTTGAGATTAGAATATTGCTGTCAAACTATTACAATTTAACTAAACCTACAACAGTACTCGCTAGAAATGATTCCTAATTTTCGTCGGTGGTGCTAATGGCAAAGGAAGTTGAGATTAGAATATTGCTGTCAAACTATTACAATTTAACTAAACCTACAACAGTACTCGCTAGAAATGATTCCTAATTTTCGTCGGTGGTGCTAATGGCAAAGGAAGTTGAGATTAGAATATTGCTGTCAAACTATTACAATTTAACTAAACCTACGGCAGTACTCGCTAGAAATGATTGCTAATTTTCGTCGGTGGTGCTAATGGCAAAGGAAGTTGAGATTAGAATATTGCTGTCAAACTATTACAATTTAACTAAACCTACAGCAGTACTCGCTAGAAATGATTCCTAATTTTCGTTGGTGGTGGTAATGGCAAAGGAAGTTGAGATTAGAATATTGCTGTCAAACTATTACAATTTAAACTAAACCTACAGCAGTACTCGCTAGAAATGATTCCTAATTTTCGTCGGTGGTGCTAATGACAAAGGAAGTTGAGATTAGAATATTGCTGTCAAACTATTACAATTTAACTAAACCTACAACAGTACTCGCTAGAAATGATTCCTAATTTTCGTCGGTAGTGCTAATGGCAAAGGAAGTTGAGATTAGAATATTGCTGTCAAACTATTACAATTTAACTAAACCTACAACAGTACTCGCTAGAAATGATTCCTAATTTTCGTCGGTGGTGCTAATGGCAGAGGAAGTTGAGATTAGAATATTGCTGTCAAACTATTACAATTTAACTAAACCTACAGCAGTAATCGCTAGAAATGATTCCTAATTTTCGTCGGTGGTGCTAATGGCAAAGGAAGTTGAGATTAGAATATTGCTGTCAAACTATTACAATTTAACTAAACCTACAGCAGTACTCGCTAGAAATGATTCCTAATTTTCGTCGGTGGTGCTAATGGCAAAGGAAGTTGAGATTAGAATATTGCTGTCAAACTATTACAATTTAACTAAACCTACAGCAGTACTCGCTAGAAATGATTCCTAATTTTCGTCGGTGGTGCTAATGGCAAAGGAAGTTGAGATTATAATATTGCTTTCAAACTATTACAATTTAACTAAACCTACAGCAGTACTCGCTAGAAATCAAATCCTAATTTTCGTCGGTGGTGCTAATGGCAAAGGAAGTTTGATTAGAATATGCTGTCAAACTATTACAATTTAGCTAAACCTACAACAGTACTCGCTAGAAATGATTCCTAATTTTCGTCGGTGGTGCTAATGGCAAAGGAAGTTGAAAGTTAGAATATTGCTGTCAAACTATTACAATTTAACTAAACCTACAACAGTACTCGCTAGAAATGATTCCTAATTTTCGTCGGTGGTGCTAATGGCAAAGGAAGTTGAGATTAGAATATTGCTGTCAAACTATTACAATTTAACTAAACCTACGGCAGTACTCGCTAGAAATGATTGCTAATTTTCGTCGGTGGTGCTAATGGCAAAGGAAGTTGAGATTAGAATATTGCTGTCAAACTATTACAATTTAACTAAACCTACAGCAGTACTCGCTAGAAATGATTCCTAATTTTCGTTGGTGGTGGTAATGGCAAAGGAAGTTGAGATTAGAATATTGCTGTCAAACTATTACAATTTAAACTAAACCTACAGCAGTACTCGCTAGAAATGATTCCTAATTTTCGTCGGTGGTGCTAATGACAAAGGAAGTTGAGATTAGAATATTGCTGTCAAACTATAACATTTTAACTAAACCTACAACAGTACTCGCTAGTAATGATTCCTAATTTTCGTCGGTGGTGCTAATGGCAAAGGAAGTTGAGATTAGAATATTGCTGTCAAACTATTACAATTTAACTAAACCTACAACAGTACTCGCTAGAAATGATTCCTAATTTTCGTCGGTGGTGCTAATGGCAGAGGAAGTTGAGATTAGAATATTGCTGTCAAACTATTACAATTTAACTAAACCTACAGCAGTAATCGCTAGAAATGATTCCTAATTTTCGTCGGTGGTGCTAATGGCAAAGGAAGTTGAGATTAGAATATTGCTGTCAAACTATTACAATTTAGCTAAACCTACAGCAGTACTCGCTAGAAATGATTCCTAATTTTCGTCGGTGGTGCTAATGGCAAAGGAAGTTGAGATTAGAATATTGCTGTCAAACTATTACAATTTAACTAAACCTACAGCAGTACTCGCTAGAAATGATTCCTAATTTTCGTCGGTGGTGCTAATGGCAAAGGAAGTTGAGATTAGAATATTGCTGTCAAACAGGAATCTCTGTGTTCTAGTGCCACATCCTCGTATATATCTAACACTTTTGCGAGCTGATTTTCATTTTTTGTTAAGAAAATAATAACTGAAGCTCTCTTATTTTTGAAAAAAACTATTCTGATAATGAAAAAACTGTGGAAATTACGTAGTCTTTGATATCATTTTTCTTCATATTCGTCACTCACAATACAACACTGTCTTATTATATTGTTCGCCGGATCAAAAGTGACGAGTATCAGGTGAAATGATTTTATGATCCTTGGTTAATGTGTTATGTAAAAAATCAGCAGCAATTCTGATTAGTTACGATGTTTTTTTATTTCATTTTAGTGTCCTCAGCTCAATCCCACGTTAGCGCCGTTCTGTCTGATCAGTCGTCTGGGATCGATGGCTTTCGTCTTGTTCGAACGATCGAAGGCTGTGATGCGAAACTGCGGCGGCCCTCTGGACTTTGCATCGAGCCTATGTCCGATCCTAGTGATGGTGATAATCCGTTGGATACGGCCGAGGGTTGCTGTCTACAAGAATCACTACTAGAGCGGCCTCGTCACTTTTATGTTGCCGATCTGGGGTTGCATTGCGTTAAACGATTTCGGTATCTCTAGCGAAAAACGGATGAACAAACGGAGAGCTAAACTGAACATTAAACGGATATAGCTATGGACAGAAATAAAAGCAAATCCTTCACACACAGGTTGCAAAAAATCAGCAGCACTTCAGTTGCTATCGGCCAGAGTTTTTGGCTGATCCGTTTTAGCGTTTATTTCTGTCCATTTTTAAACAACCCGCATTTTTACAGTCTTTATTTTATGTATGCTAGGTTTTGTCACGCGTCGTAGGGTTATTTTGTTGATTAGAGTTTAGGTTTGTTTTGTTGTGATCAATGTGGATATATTTGGGTTTATGTCATCAAAATAATAATTTTTTTGGAGCTGCGAACCAGACAATGAATATCTAAAGCTCCTTTTCGTATAAAAACGTCCGTAAGCCCGAGTGTTTTTCAATTTCGACACAGGACAAAACGGTAAATACAATCAAAACTTTTTTTGTGTGTGAAAAGAATGGTATGTCGAAATTGCTTTTATGTAATTTACACTTTATAGTGCTGTGCTCAATCCAACATTGTATGATGGAAGAGCTTATGGTGGCTTTTTGAAAAGAATATGACACTTCTCTCGATATTACCATATAACCGCGTCGGGCATGACTTGATTTATTTCAAGCTTACCCCCGGTCTCCCCCTCCCCTTCAGTTTTTTTGGGCCGGATCAAGGAAATTTTTTTGCAACGACACGTTCCCAAAGTTCGGGGCCGGAACTAACTTTTGGTCATGATACCATGACCCCAAGAAGATGGGCAACTTTCAAAACGGTTGGGGGTTAAGGTTTGAAATTTATCGCGTCATGCATCGACGGGATTGTATTATGATATCGTAGAGAGCCATACTCTTCTCAGGCAATCATCACGAACTGACTTGAGGCTGATTTGATTTGGTAATTGATATTCCATATTTGTTTCGCTTAGGCTAGCATCACCCTGACAGTGTGGCTAATAATATTATAAGAGATACCTTGATTTGACGGTGGTTGAAAGTAAGAATTGTTTGGGCCAATGTAACCCTTAATAGGTGTAAGACATGCTATGCCGCCTAAGCTAAAGTCCTTATTATACGCATTACCGTAAGCCCAAGTCATGGTGAGAGGAGCTCCCCATCGTACTGCTGCTTTCTAGCCCATCCTGAAAATATAACGTACAACCCTAAAACTTATTACCCTGAATGGCTGTCACTTAGTGAATGCAGCCGTGTAGAGCTAGAAATTGTAACTGTGTTACAATAATGCCCAGGCATCACCCAGAAATTCCAGTGTGCGTCATAAATGACCAGTCGCTTGAGATTTCGAAACTATTTGAATTAATAATAAATTTTATATGTAGAACAAATTTTCATCGAGCGAGTGGCCAGCGAGCGACAGTCATTTTTGACGGGTACTTTCTCTTGCCCATTTTACTATCGAGCAAAGCCCGCGAACATCGGCCTTTTCTAAATGGGGTAAAGCGTGAGTGGGTATACCTCAATTTTCATTCTACGTTTTGCTTTATTTTCAATTACGTAGTCGTAGAAAAGAAGATGGTGTATTATCTTCACTTATTGCTAAATTGCTTGTATATGCGGATTTAATTTGGCAATACTTAATGCTAAAACAATAATAATTATTAAATTTATATTTTATGACAACTTTCAACATTTTTATGGTCAAAGTCTCAGAGTAAATATTGCTCTTGTCAGCCGTACATATCTTCGCAATAAAGGAACCAGACTAGGTTTGAGCAGTGAATTTTTTCGTGCATTGAACTATGTACTTGTTGCTGTCCAAACCAATTAATGTTGCTGTACCTGGCCTGAACTGGTCATAGCTTATGTGCGACTAAACTTAAACTGATCCGCTAACCAATTTATTTTGCAATTCCCGATGTCGAATCCTCATCCATTGTTACGGAACAAATAGGATATTCTATTCACTGCTAGTGCAGACTTAAAGATTTTCATTCGGGTTCTGAAAATTTCGTAACAGTTCATAGCGTTGCAGCAGGATTCGCCTGTTTTAGCGAACAAATTTAATATTTTGGTAAGACCGCCCCCCCCCCGTCGAAAAAAAAACCGAAGGGGGAGGGGAGAGCGGAGGTAAGCTTGAAATAAATCAAGCCATGCCCGACGTGTTTATATGGTAATATCGAGAAGTGTCATGCTACTTAGCATCTGACCAAAAAAATTTTCGGCGATAGAAATGTTTCCAAAAACGGAATAGGATGGTCAGCGGGGTCATTTTAAGTTTAGTTGCGCATTATAGAAGCGATTTTATTTAACCCAATGCTCCCGGCGATGCATCTAAAGAGTATATATTATATGCAGCATCGACATCTTGCGTATTTATTTTGAAATCCTAATATAAATCAAGGATTGAAGTGTGTATCTAATAACTGTCTTGTCAGTTTTATAATGTACCTTAGCGATGTTTTAAATATAAATCTTATTGATCAGACTGTGATTTCTCATTTGTAGATTTTAGTGTTGTACATTTTTGATGATGTGTGTGTTTAATTGTTGGCTTTTGATGGCTTTCACTAATATTTGCGGTCTATTTTATTTTATTTGTTGTGGTTCCAAGGCGTTGCGTTTATCCTTAAAAAAGGAGCACTGTGGTTTTGGAGGTATTCGATTTAGGCTAAGTATATGGCTCATTAAAGTACCTCAGCGTACGCTAACTCTCAGGGTTGGGCTGTGTATTGGAGAACGGTAGAGCCTACATAATAGCCTTACCCTCAGGGTCCACCCTCAGCCTACATATAGCCTTACCCTCAGGGTCCACCCTCAGCCTACATATATAGCCTTACCTACCATCAGGGTCCACCCGCAGCCCTCACATAGCCTTACTCGGGCCGCTGGTACACGCTTTTCGGGCTTCATTCCTTCAACTAGCATTTTTCGTTGTTTTTGCTATAAATTTCTGGCTTTCTTTTGAGTATAACATTGAATTAATTTTTTGTGTGTTTTATATAGTTCGAAATAGATTTGTTTCTGCCTTGCGCTTTTTCAGTTTGAAAAATAAATGTATTTGCGTTTAGTTATAACAGAGCGTCTCTCGCATTAGAGGAAAAGCCGAAATGGTTTCATAACAGCTTTGTCCAGAGTAAGCTGTAGTGGGCTAAAGTGAGACACATACCATACCATTTCAGAAACACAAAGCCATTAACATAAGCTTCACATAATACGTTTATACAAAGTCTAACAAACGTAGAGCTTTGTTCTTCCCGTACCTATATAATGCATCACCTCCACAGTGTTCAATAAAAATACAACGAAATCTTTGAAAATCTGTGCGTAGGAAATTGAATTCGTACTTACGTAGTCGCGTTCGCTCTACTGCGAATACTGATGCTAGGGTTTTGTGTGATTCAGGCCGTAGTTTTGGAGGTGTATGAGTTTAAAATGTGACTCACAAATCAACTTTCAGAGGATTTCCGGGTCAAGCGCGTTACATGCCCTCGGGTCGGCTTGGGTCCCTTTGTATCTCAGAATTAAAATGTCAATTAATTACTTGAATGTATAAAATTCTTGTGCGGTGCTCACGTTATAATGTCACCAACGTTTGCAACCTATGCACATCACGCTGTTGACAACAGGGTGTCTTAGACACCCCAATGTTTTTAGTAAATTTTTTCAAAGGTAGCTACGCGTATTACCACTTCTCGACAGTGTCAAGCACGCCATGTCTGCTTGCAGTTTTATGGACAGTGTGCGGCATTTTTTCCACGGCTTTCATATAGCCTAGGTACAAATATCGTAAATTTAGAAAGAAAAACTACACAGGACAGTTGACTAATAAACCGCATTGCTACAGACGGTGTCCGTTATAGTTAATTGCGCCAAATTGGTAGCTAAGGGTGTGTACGACATTGTAAAAAAATGCAGTAGCTAGGAGTGTGTCCTACACCCTCGGTAATTGATTTACAGTATGGGTGACACCCTGACTGTCTATACGGTAGGGTCACGATTACAGGGGATAAAAGTTCCAAACAGCGGAGACAACGTGAACGCCGCATTGTGCGTATTATACACATTTACTAAGTTATATATCAAGAGTTTATGATGACTTCTTGAGAAAACATTGATACTCCTATAAATCACTATATAAGGGCATCAAGATAAGTTTTGGACGGGTCGTTTGTAAAAAAACATCTTCGACCCTTTCATTGATTTTGGGGAGAGCCGTTATACCCCGTTTTATAATTAGAGGAGTCGGGAAATATTTTTGTTTAATACTATGACTCCCCGAAAATAAATGGTTATAAATATCCAGAACTAGGGGCGAGGTCTAAATGAAATGGATCGCTTTATGGCCGACGGCTTTAATTTCGAAGAGTGCCTTTTCCAAGAAACCGAACTCTTGGTTATATTAATACAAACTTAGGCGCTCGGTTAGTAATTTAAATATAATAATGATATAAATCGGATGCAACCCGGATGCTGCGCGAACACTAGAGTATTGAACTTAGACCTAACTCTTTTTGATGACGCAATAATAAAATGGGAAAGAGAAAGTACCCGTCAAAAATGACTGTCGCTCGCTCGCTCACTCAATGAACTTGTTCTACATATAAAATTTATTATTAATTCAAATAGTTTCGAAATCTCAAGCGACTGGTCATTTATGACGGGTACTTTCTCTTTCCCATTTTGTATTGCGTCATAAGGAGTTAGGTCTAGTTTCAATACTCTAGTGTTCACGCACCGGCAATTTATATCATTATTATATTTAAATTAGGGTTACGACGCCTAAGTTTGTATTAATCAGTGTACCGAATTCAGTTTTGAAAGGGCGCTCTTGCTAACCCAGTCAGGGCCGTGAAAGCAATCCCGTTCGTTGTAGACCTCGGCCTAGCTATCAAATATTGTGAGCCATTTATTTTGGGGGAGTCGTGGTGGTGTAAACAATTTTCAAACTATAATTATAGAAAACGAGATATGGTTTTCTCCCCAAAAAAGTGGAATGATGAAAGGGTCAAAAATGTTTTTACGGACGGACCCGCCCAAAACTTATCTTGATGCCCTTTTATATGCAAGTGATTTATAGGAGATATCGATGTTTTCTCGAGAGTCATCATAAACTTCTTAGAATATATAACTTAGTAAATGTGTATAAGGTCTCCGTGTTTGGATTTTTTATCCCCCTGTAACATTGACCCTACACTATAGACAGGGTCCGGTCCTCACCCCGGTATAAATGGGTACCGAGGGTGTAGGACACAGCTCCTGCACTCCTGCATTTTTTTACAATGTCGTACACACCCTTAGGCTCCCAATTTGGCGCCATTAATTATAACGAAAGCGCCGTCTGTAGCGATGGTTTATTAGTCAACTGTACTGTGTAGTTTTTCTTTCTAAATTTACGGATATTTTGTACCTAGGCTATGAAAGCCGTGGAAAAAATGCGGCGCGTTGCTCCGAACTGCCGCAAGCGGCGTGGCATCTTCTTGACACGCTGTCAAGAAGTGGTAATTTGACGCGAGTAGCTATTTGAAAAATTTTACTAACATCGGGGCGCCCCTGTTTGTCGACACAGCGCGGGGTGATTACATAGGTTGCCAAAGACGTTGGTCATAAACTAGGCTTGGGGCGCCGCACTGACATTTTAATTCTGAGATTGCGAAGGGACCCAAGCCGACCGGGGCGCGCGACTAACCCCGGGAAAAGTCTCTGAAGGCCAGGAGATTTGTGAGTAA
>JASANE010012536.1:0-19014 GCA_030248225.1 Trileptium ribeirensis
GAACACACATATTGACAAGATCATTAATAGTCGAAACGACGAAAAAACAGATGTGACTCAAAAAATTTCCCACATGCGCATATTTTATTGGCTTTAAACGCTCAGTGTTTAAAAACTACAGATCATAGCAGACTAAATACAATATTTATTCGCAACAATGCTGCGTATGTCTGTCGTTGCCAAAATCGGCAAAAGAGGGTTATGGTTTTATCATTTCACAAAATTGTACATTGTTCCCCGGTGATGATTGCGACAATCTGTACAGCAACTAAGTTTATAAAATCCTTACTTGGACGTAAAATGTTTGTATCCCACCAAAAACTACGCAACTCCACCGATTACTAAATCATCAACACAGTAACGAGTAATAATGCAAATCTAGCACCAAAATCAGTACCTCGAGCAAGATATTGTTATTTTCAAAAGAATTGGCAACCAAAGTGAGTTTGTACAGCAAAATTATTTTTCCAAATACTATTCATAAATCCCATAATTTTTTTTACAATGATACTCTTTAAAAACTCTATTGTAAACCTGAAACAGCTAAACTATCCAAACAACTAACCGGTTTTCTGAATGGCATTGCTAGCTGTCTCAATAAAATATGAAAAAAGTTTGCCGGAGTAGTACAGTTTGCAACGATCCAATTTGCGTCGTAAAGCTGCTGAGCTTCAATCGTTGGACCGTCAGGCTATAAATAAACGCAGTCCATGAAGCATAATCACAATCAAAATCTAATTTTTTGGAGAATCAAGGTAGTTTGAAGAATCAAGTTTGAAGCCAACAATAATCGTTCTTCTTAAGCCCAAACATTAGCAACTAGAAAAATTTCCTTATCAAGTAACGTACAAACTTAAAATTCACTTATATTGGTAATGTACGACAAAACACCATAATCAGTGCAGATATTGACCTTCTGTGATACAAATCGCTTACCTAAACGTCAGCTGCTATATTAACAGCATCTCGGGCCACCGGTAGAATATTTTAGCCGATGGGCACCTACACCTTGTGTGACTTGACTGAACAGATAGATGACTGGTCTACAAAAATTTGTTTGCACTTGTTGTAACCTTGGGTGCACCAACCGAAAAAGTGGCGAACGGCATCCAAATCTGTCTTTTTGCAACACCGCTGATAGTATTGCTAAATTTTACTCACGATCAGAACTTTCTCGTGAGTTGCGTCACCACGACATCGTATGACTTATTTAACTGAATCAAAGAAGGTTTAGAATTTTGATAGTTTTAACGCATATGGCGTAAAATCAGACAACCTGGAACAAATTTGGAGCCTAAGCAGGGTATTTACAATAAGGATCAGATAACTGGATTTACGGGCAAATAGAACTATTACAATTTATCCATCTGACAAATCTATGACAAAAACAAAGTGTTATTTGCTTAAGTTATCTTAATAAGCTTTATTAATAATTAATTTTAAAAATTTTAAAAACGCTTACAATCATGTTTTCTTCATCATCATTGCTCAGCTGCAAAAAGCGTTCAGGTCTTGCACTGGAGTGCTCCGGTCCCATACCTTCCATACCATGGGGTAATAAAAGTACTAATCCACTTTGTCGTACCCATTTGGATTGCCCGCTAAAATAAATACCATAGGCTGACGTCAAGCAATACCAGCGGTGATTACAGTGAACCCAGGAAAATGAACCCTATGAAAATAACTACTGATTATTGTTCGCTTATGGCCTAATAATATGTTTAGAATTATTGCATTATAAATGTCTATAACAGAAAACATTCAAAGTAAATTTATTAAAGTAATGACGGTTATAAAAAGCAAATAATTCGTGTCATAATATGACGTAGAATCAATAGTTAAACATCGAAAATGCATGATTTCCTAACAGCAATTACGAAAATAGCTTGTTTTCAACCCATTAACGGCATTCACAATACGACGGCCCAAATTCACAGTTCTATAGTTATGGGCTAGGGTCAGAATATTACTCCTCTTCAGCCATTAGTATGCATCACGAAATGCAAGCCAACGGTAGCCTCAATAAACACATCCTACACAATTTCTGAACACTTTAACAACTTCCGCTCAGTATTTTACTACAGGCTGCGGCAGCATTCCATACTTTATACGTTCAGCGTCAAAGAACATCGGTCCGCTGGGCGCTGAAACCAACAATGAAAATAAGTTCCCAAATGTCTTTTCAAGCTTGCAGATAATTTCAATTGTTTTTGTTAACATTAAAGAATTCCTAACCTGAACAAAATATAAAAATATTTATAACAGGTCCCACATTGCTACGAAGTTTACGATTACAACACGTTTTTCAACGACTCTAAAAATGTTTTTATGTCCTGTACATAAATTGCTTTTAGAAAATAGTATAGCACCTCTGATATGACACATAACATACCATATTGAAATGAGTATTTTTCAAAATAAACGATTAACATCAATACAGCATACAGACATGCTGTCGCCTGTGTTTAGAATACAGTACTCGCCTGACCGTTGCAAGATATTTCGAAAAATTTAAAAATTTTGTTCGAACAATGTCCGAATTTTTCAAAACCTGTTCGATACATTTACCGTGCTTGTTTAAGATTTGTTCATAGGCTGCTCGTACTTAAATTATGTTTGATATTAGTTCGTTCGAAAAGTGACAGCCACTTCTGTTGAATACTGTATTTAATTTACAATTATAGCATTCAAGTGCAATAACCGTAATGTCAACGCACCTGCAAATAAATTGGTCAATGATGCATTGTGCGGTGTTGTGAAAGTCTCCAAATTGTGCTTCCCAAATAACCAAAGCACTTGGATTCACCATTGAATATCCTAATTCGAAGCCAAGAACCCCGTATTCGGATAAAGAGCTGTTGCAAACCGTATACGGTAACTGAAATGTGCAATTTGGTAAAATAAAGATCGTTAAGCGTGACGTTAATAACAGCTCGACGACATTTTATAAACGGTCATCACTGAATCGTATTTTATCGCATTCCAATTTTGCTACTTTCAAATGTCGCTGCGTGGCGTGGATACTATAACTGCCATACAATATCGATACATATGCTATATATACTATATATGTAAGTATACGAACAGGCCGCAATAATAATGCTATTGTTTTTCGGAACCGTTTGAAATGTATTCGAGAAAATGGTTTTGTTGTTCGAGAATCTCTCACAAAATGTTCGACATTCAATCAACGTCTGGTCGCTCGATATCCCGCTGGCACTGATTTCCTGCAGGGACTGTAAGTTATCATATTAAGTGATGTGAGCGGCTAAAATGCATAAGTTAGCCGGCAGTTTCGAATACAGCAACGGGTTTACGACATTAAGGGCCTACATAATAGTAATCGCCAGCAATGACCGTGTATTTTCGAGTGAGTGAATTGCAAACTTGTCGGAGCCAATTTCGAGAAAAGCCGCTAGCGAGTCTAGGCGTGTCTAAAGTGAGGGTGGGGTCCTCACTTGCAAAATCCCCCATGTTCGTCCATCACTCACTCGAAACCCACATATTCAATTAAATCCATGATTTATATCCTTAAATTTGATTATGTAAGCTAAATATTTTAAAACATTAATTACTATTATTTCTAACGCTATAAACTGTTTTATTGCCTGAAAGAATTTGTACAAATACCTGAAAATATGGAGCATATAAGGCACAAATTCAGGGCTCTCCAAATTGGGGGGGTGGAGGCCTGGCATTTTGCGGTCCCCGCTGGTTCAAAACAGGTGCCTCCAGGTTCGTGCCCCTTGGCAAAATTTTGGGCTCCCCCGGTTCGTTGCCCCTAGGCAATTTTTTTGTTTCCAATGGATAAAAAGTATGTAAAATTTGATCAATTTGCTAAAATTGATTTTTGAAGCCAAAAATTTAGCAAAATTTGTTAAAATATGCTTCAAAATCACTTTTCTCTCCACCAAAAGCGTTTTGGCAGTGTTTCTCACACGATTTTTAACGCTTTTTCTCTTGGCAAAATGCCCCTGGCAAAATCGGGCGCCCCCCGGTTAATGCCCCCTGGCAAAATTTTCAGCGAATGGAGAGCCCAGAAATTTGTTCCTCTCTTCAAAATTTACAACTGAAAACTCCAACCCAATGCCCCACCCAACTTTTTGGAACGGGGTGGACACCCAGGAGTCTACAACGAGTGAGTAAATTTTGGCAAATATTGCATAGATGTTTTTTAATGTCGCGCATAGTATTATTTATCAACATTGCACTTATCCAAAAAAATGTGAAACACGACTAAACTAAAAAAATTTAGCGGTTGTAACAGATGATATCGAAGAGATATTTTTGGAAGTAAAAGAAAGCGTAGTTGTCAAAAATATTCCACTGCGGTTATAATGACAACTCTTAAAATAACATAACCACTCTGACGATATGAGGATGACAAAGATATTTAGACTAGTAGCACCATCGAGATTGCAGAGCGTAGTGAAGCATAGGTACACCTACGCCTTGTGCGTGCACAGCCAATCAGCTCTTGATAGCATACGTCGATATGCTATATGTCGAGGAACTATGACTTGACTGGACTTGATACGCGTTCGCACTTAATGTGCATGAGTCATTCTATGGCACACATCTCTCACCAACGCTTTCCAACGTTTTCTATCAATAGCAATTTAATGAATATCATCTAACCACCACGTCCAATTACGACCGATGAGTTGCGGCGACCGAGGAACCATGGAGGCGCCATACTCCAGTACCCATGGAACCATGGGTCAAAAGCAACACCGGCAATGAGTTTCCCATGCCCTAGACCCCAAGTGAAACTTTTCAGCAGCCCAGGACGTCAGAACAAATTTTCGAATTTAATTTTAGGTGGAGGAACCACGAGGGTGGCAAACCCTATAACTCCAGAACCGGAACTTTAATCGAAAATCAAAATGAGAGGCCTTGGCATTTATCATTTTACGATGAAAAACCAACCAGGGGAAAAAATTGAAAGTTAAGATAAAATAACTTTGCTTCCATAAAGGGGTAAATGGAAGTATAAATAAAAATGGAGTAAAAACCCACATATTGAGATCTGATCCCGGAATCAGACCTTAAATCAAAACGCTTGGGCATGTACACGGTATATCGGCTATGCCTGTTCGAATGAGCCCGAGATCATGAAAATCGATTAATTCGTTCCCGAGTTATAGATGATCACACATACAGGCGGAATTTAAAAGCTTTCACCCCTGCAACACACAATCTTCGCTACGTTACACTACGTTCTCACAACTCTACTTCAATCGCTGTATTTCAGCTAGCATACAAAATAGCTGTATACTAAGCCAAATTTTTAGGTTATAAAATAGATGACCTCTTCATTATAGGACGATGAACTCGTCCAACTCGTCAAAATCACCCATGTTCGCCCCTACTCCACTTCTAACAATCGCCCATTTTCGATTTTCATACTCGAAAATGTATTATCATCAGAACTGCTGTTTTCAATTATCATAACAACGGCTATGAGCTAAGCTTAAAATACCTATGAAAGTGAAATTTTCCAATTCAGACACATCAACTCTAACTTCTCCAATCTACCGAAACTATTTATGGGAGCATGAACTAGGCCCCGTTCAGGACTGGAGAGCAGAAAATACCTGAGGGACGATTGCTTAATTAATCTTTTGGGTCCGCCAGTTGAACTGGCGGGGGCCATGATAAAATAATGTAACTATCAGGAAACATAAAATATGTGTAATTTGAACTCGGTGTGCAATTACGGATATGTAAAAGAAAACTGTCAGCTCCTTTTGTCACCGCAGACGTTTTTAGGCAAAATAGTGATAAATTTAGCTATTTTAGCCAAAAAACAAAATTCATAAATATTTTAGCCAAAAGTACATGCATGAACTGGGGGAACCCAAATTTGCCTGGAGGCATGAATAGCGGTATATCGAGCAGTTTCGATGAACAAACAAAGTTGAAATCAAATACGAACGTATGACATAGGTACCTAAAGGTGGTAAAGCCCTAAAGATCGGACCTCCGCATCTGCCTAAAAATCGTAAAATTTGAGCAATTATGAGCAAAATTAAGAAAATTTTAAGGAAAGTTGAAGATAATTATGTGAGAAAATTATGGACGTGGAAAAATTTTATGGTTACCCCCATGGCCCGGCCGCTCAGACTCCATCTACACCCTAAGCCGAAGGACCTTGGCCACCTAAGATTTATATGATTAATAGCTTTGGCACATTAGTTTCACTGTTACAAACAAAAATATTGCATATGCCGATGGATCGCCTTATGAGGCCTGAAATTCGTTAAATATTTTCGCCAGTTTTTAATGTAGTCGTACACAAAAAGATGTAATGGTCATATAGGTTTTCGCTTTTGCTGAAATTATGATTCTAATTCTGGTATACATCATAAAACCGGTGATGAATAAATTTCAAATATTTTCGTTTTTGGTCATAGGGGAAAGACACGCTGCTCTGCGTTTTCACATGAGATTCTGAAAATTTAAACGAAGCTCTTAAAGCTCAAGCTGTTCCCTTTCGCCGTGCATATTTTGCACTTCTGGTTGTATAAACAGTTTTCAATTACCTATGGCATAGTGGCCGTGGTGACGGAATTTTCACTTGCGCTGAGTTTTATGACGAATATTAAATTTTTCGGGTTCATTAAATCCGAATTCCGTTCTTACTACACATGCAACACGATATGAAAACATGGATATGGAAGTATTGATAATCCTGACCTTACATATTTATAGTTCAAGGGTTTCCATCTCCTTCTGATAACTTCCTATAAATCTTATGTACAAGGAATACTACACAGTACGTGACAGAAATTACTGTCGCATTTTGAGCGAGTCTTGAGCGCACGGCGAGCAAGTGGCTCGCGCGAGATTTCGAAACTACATAAATTTCAAATTCTATTTTTAGAACGAATATATTTCGACCAAGTGTCGAGCGAGCGACAGTAATTTTTGGCGAGGCTGTAGCTCTGATTGATTCAGTCCAAAAGTTGATACACACTTTTATATTGATTCTAGGCAAACCAATATGCGTACTTGATCAGGTGACAAGTTATTGAGCGGGACGTAAGTTTTTTGGTCGACAACCTGATCATGAAGGACATGATGTCGATGCGAAAATGTGCCGCGTTCCACGTCTTGACCCGAAAGCCGAATATGCATTCCGTTGCTAAGAATAGTTGCGAACGACAGGCTTTCTCCAAGTGCCCAATCTATTGTTTCGGCATCAATCATTTCTTTGCGTTGTTTCAAAATGCGTTTCAAGCCTAAAATACAAACTAGTAACTCGCAAGTGAAGGTGAAACGGAACGGGTGCTTTCAACAAGTGGTAATTTTATGTAATCACTTGTAACAGGCTTTGTGTTTGATGTATATACTACACTACATCCTCCGTAACCCTGAACCCATTGAAAACCCTAAAACCTCGTCGACCATAAACCATCAAACACTGAAGTCGCAAGAAGTATTCGTGTTAGTCTCTAGATAACCAAACCATCGTATCAAGCGTACCTAAAAACCTATTTATACACCATTTTGATTTAATGTATGCAATACGACACCAAACTACAGAAGACAGACAATATTTCGGCAATCAGGTTCACTGACCCTTAATCCATTGAAAATATCAGAAAGGGTGTTAAATTTCTATGTTACCGTATTCATCGTACCGAAAAGCATCCCTTGATCCCTTGGCAGCAATAAATAACCAAATAAATGAAAATTAACTATATTTTGGAAATAGGGTTCGTAGATCGTAAAACCTTAAAATCCCATAACATATATAGTATAGTAAAGTTGGACTGTAAACAGCAAAACCATCATAATCAGCTTGCTTGATAACCAAATATACACTCACTGCATGATGAAAACACGCAGCAACGTGCCAAAATTTGAAAAATTGCTATTTCTGGTAAAGGGTTGACGGGCCATATTCAGGTCCACAGCGGCACCAGAGAACCCTTGAAAAACCTTGCCAGAAATACCTTTTGCCATTTTGACCGAAAATATGGGGTCGGAGCTGTTCGCGTTAAACTAAAAGGAAATTGTAATCAATCGATAAAAAACTTATCGAAATCCGTCAATCCGAAGATGAGTTATGACAGAAACAGACAAAAAGAAATTTCCCCCTAGAGACCTCAGTGGAAACTAAATAATGTCGGGTACTACTGCATAACAACATTAATGATTCTGAGACTTGCTTAAGTTAACAAAATCTTCGTGATTGCATTATTAACAGCGATGACCTCACACAAAACTTTCACGAAGAGAAAATATTACTCAATGGATAGATATGAATGAGCAGACAGAATTTAAGTATGTTTCTGGCTTTCTCACGGAGGGGCGAGGGTCCCAGGTATTTCGCCACGTAGTTCAGATCCTCAGGTATTTTTGGCTTCCCCCAGTTCACCACCAGGTATTTTACTGCACGACAAAAAATAGGCCAATTTTATTCTGCAAGGTAAAAACATGCCAATTTTTTTCTTGTGGAACTAAATAATCCCTAAATTTTACCCTTGCGGAACTAAAAAACTACATAATTGCCGTCAGTTTATAAAATTTCATAAAAATGCATTAGCGTTGTATATTTACTGTGAATTTATGCTATTTTCGCGTTTTTCAGTCCCCTTCAGCTGGGGGTCCCCACAATTCGATATAAGAAAAACCGTATTTATCGCACCCCCTAGTTGCGTCTCAGTGTGGTTCAACTCAGGTACTTTCTTGGCAGTTTCGAAAAGCCAGTAATTAAAAGTATATGACATCTGTACTAGCAAATACGACGATAACACATCCAAGATGATTATAATTACCTGAATTTTTATGGCTGGCAGCCAACCGCGCAGTCACACAGTCTGGTTCGGTTAAACGATATGCATCAGAAATACAGCAAATATTAAAACACTGAAAATCCAACCGAATGCTCCAAGAGTATACACCTTGCTATTACCACAGTTACGTGTGTGTCATAATAATAATAATAATTAAATTTTGTTACGGAATAAAAATAACCAATGGAAGAATAGGATATGTACAAACCGTTTTTCTTGTAGCCATCAATTCTGATGGAGATTTAATACTTTCGTATAACAACGGTATTAAAATTCAGCGGCTTAAGATGTCAGCGCAAAATAAATAAGAACAATAATTTTGTTTAAGTCAAAACTACTTGACTAGGAAAAATGAGTGCTTTAAAGTAATGAGCGTTATTTACTATACGACCAACAGAGCGTTATCTTTACAAATAGTTATAAAATTGACTATAATTTAATTTATTTTGATTTTCGAACACTTTGCCGCCGTAGCTCTAACCGTAGATGCGACTAAGAATTAAGGACAACCGTTCCATATTAAAAAATGTTGAGCATTTAGTATGGTTGCAAAGTCGTTTCGTTGGTGTGTTATTCATTAATGGTATAGTTCAGCAGCCAAACGAAGAAAACACAAAAATACATGACGAATATAGCGATGACTAAGATGCAAAGCATTATCACAATGTTGTTTGAAACTAAATGAAGCGACAACATTATTGTTTGTTATTAATGAATGCCATTATAAGCTACGTCAGCCAAGATGGACAAAACAGATAGCATAATCGATTGCAGACGCGGTTTGTTCACACCCTGCTATACTATAACTGTCTTCCTAGAAAAAAACTGGTATTAATGCATGTTTAAGATATAACCTTATTTTTTACCGATTTGGCGCTATCAAATTATCCAAAAAGACACACAGCCAATTGTTGTTGCTAGATAGGTTTATTCCAGATAATCCACACAACACACTACCCAAGATCAACGCCAAGCTAAACGTACCATTGTGTAAATTAAAATCGCTTGGAACAGAATTCATTTTTTCTGCTAAGTCCTTGATTCGAGCCAATGGGACACCCGTATCCGGTACAACAAGAGGATCACGTACTTTGAAGAAATCTGAAAAAAGTTGAGTTTTAGATATGTAATTGCCTATACAGGGTAAAATTAAGCAGCACACTACGATGAAACAGCAGCTGGAAAACTGAACAACTTTTCAAAGTTTATATTATTATTATTATGTTTCTGTATTATTTGTTTTCCTATTGTACCCATGATTGACAGCCGTTAGTTATTATATATCGGCTTGCCCAACCTATAAAGGGTGCATAGAAGCAGACTTTCGCTCCCAGCAAAAAATTTGTTCCCACCATACTCACACGAGGTGTTTAAAAATATGCTAACTAGCTCAAGTAACTTTCATGGCTACTGAGATGACCGTTACCAGATGAACTACATAAGCTTGTTTTAAAATACAGCAACTTGTGAAAGATATCGCATACCATTTCCTTACTGTTTGATGCCAACTGAATATCTGTGTTGATTTCTCTAGTGGTGTAGAATTTTTTGACTATGTTGTTGCTTTCATACAGTAGACATTATAAAGCCCAGCGTACAAAGCGGCACCACATTCTCGAAAATAACATACCATCCCACGGGGAGTCAAGCCAGTCACGATTTCGCGTAAACGTTTCTTTTTTAGCATTATCGTAAGCGGTTTCGAGAATGTTGCCGTATTTTTCAAGTTCATCCTGCAATATTTATCATCCTACAGCAACGCGCACTAAGCCAGTCAACAAATAAAATAAATATTTGAACAGAGGCAAACTCAACAATGTAGGAACGCACGTAGCATACCAATAGGTTGTGCAGCTTAGAGAACACAGTTTATGATGGCACCGAACATTAACCAATAAAAGTGTAACATTTTAACAACAGCTAATATTTCACTAACAAGTTTGCCGTCAGAGCACTATGATCTCTTATGTAGAACTGTTAATGTGGTGCGGAGCAATTTGGAGGTCCTGGATTCCCACTCTGTCGCGAAATTCAGAGACCAATCTGAAGGGTCATTTGCGAGATTTTCATGATTCGCTATGTTATTCCAGTTTCTGCTCTGATTCAATAAGAGTAAGGAGTATTGTACATAAAAATTTGCGAGTTCCAGGCATGTTTTGCTCGACCATCCAAAGATACATAAGCTTACGTGTTAAACTATTTTACAACTTACTGCAAATTTACAACGTTTGTCTTTATTCCCACAAGCTTAAACCAGTGGTTTGGCACAGAAATGTCCCGGTTGGTCCAAGAAACTCACAGAACCCTAATATAAAACAAATTCAATATTCAAAACCATACAACAATCGAAACGAGTGAGAATGCTGTGATGAAACAGTAAACAGGGTACTAATTCACTGTTAATATAAATAATTGCATTGCAAATAGAACAGATCTCACGATCAATGCCGTAGGGCCATAGATATAATAATTTTGTACCTAAGTTGAAGTACAGTATGAATGCATTGAAGAGTTTAATTGCAGTCGTTACCAACATTTGTGACACGTCACTAAAGCTGTTTTCACACACTCAAATTTTTGCTCAAATTCCACAAACTCTAAAATTATTTGACTGTATTGCAATTGAAAAATCTGGCAAATCATGATGCTTCAAAATTCTCAAGATTTTTTCGTTGCCCCTGAATGGGTGAAGAAATGCTACAAAAGCGTGAACCGTGGTCACTCTTTCAATAGTTCGTGAAAATGCAAAAAATATCCTTTCAAATTTGGTTCAAGGAGTTTTGATAAATTACATTGAGGAAACAGTTTAAACATGTGATCGCAACTTAACACTTAAATGTACCCATTACCAAAAACGACTTTCACTTGCAGCTGGTTCGGAAGCAATTTGTTAAAAATGGTCTTACTTCACTCGAAATGACATAGTGATTTCTGGCGAACTGTGCAAGGCTGTTTGTGTTTTCATATCATTAATACTATCAACAGTTATACATTATCGCATACTTTAGAAGTGACTATAACACAGCAGAAACGTGAACGCCTCGAAATGACGTCTGTATTGACGTCAGGGAGTGAATAACCTTTACAAGAGCGAAACAGTTTTAATTTGACACAGAACATCATACGTACCAAAATCAAATTAATTGTATATTCTGCAGAATTAACGCAACATCTACAACTATACACTACACACATACCTTGACATAAGTCTCGTTGACAACACCTTGAGTCAGCAACACTTGCTTGTACTGATCCATCACCGGAGTTGTTTTTTCAATAGTTTTATACATGAGCGGCTGCGTAAATTTTGGTTCATCCAACTCGTTATGGCCGTGTCGTCTATATGAAACCTAGAAACAGAAAAAGACAACTATGTCATTCCCAAGTTGAGAAAAGAAAACAATACTTAGCAGATTGTCTTATGGTCAAGGTGGTGAATTCTGAGTGCTAAATATGTAATTCGTTAATGCTGTTGTTAATGGGAAGCTAAACGATTAGGGAGACAGAAACAGAGCGGGTAGTACTATGTACTAAGCAATAGTGCAACACTTACAAGAATCTCAACCGGAATAGAGCGGGCACAACTAAAAGACTAGCAACCACGCTGTTCAAATTTATACAAGAAACTAACCTTGAGAGACGCCACATACTTTTCATAATAACTGGAGCATTGTTAACTAAGAAAGGTAAATACTTTTCCAGGAATTATTAAAATTGTATTATTAAGGTCATGACCTGAAAGTTCATTACTTCGGTAATGGGGGAACTGACTAAACCTGACAGTGACTTGCCCAGTTCATCTGGCGTGACTTTAAGGTACTCTATACGTCAGATAACGTCAAAACTATCTGTAATTTAACAACTGACTGGAATTATGCATATTTATTCTGTACAAAACAACGAAAAACCCTCAACGAGAATTGGATAAGGAACGCCTTGGTTATATAATCCCTGTAAACTGCAAATCTAATATTTTGTATTACATCATAATAAAAGTCAGCTTGAAAAATTATTGTGTTATATTTGCTTATAATGTGTTAAAATGAAAAGTAAAGTGCTAAGAAACCTGTGACCGGAGCTGGTCATGATATTGAGCACCGTTGAACTCCCAAGGCCAATACATACAAACTACATAAACCAACCACTGAAACTCCATACTGGGTAGCCAGCCCCAAAAATGAATTTCTGGGGCTTCCTTTGACCTATATAGCTTCTTTTGGGTAATCCACTGAACAAGGGGTTAGCTGCTTCTGTACGTGAAGCCACAAAGGAGAAAACTTAACAAGAATTTTCAGCCCGCTCCGAAGAACTTGATGAATTTTTATATCCAAGAAAATACCTAATGGCATATGCTTAGCAATTCAAAAGAAAACTCGCTAATTTTTTGCGGAATGAGTGCCTAAATAGCACAGTAGGCATGAACTGATACATACGAAAATTTAAATATAGGTGTAAGACCTTTGGGAGGTCGCAATACGAGCCACATCTTCCGGTGTTTGGAGAAGTTAGAATAAACCAATTCCCTGAATATAAAATTGAAAAACTTCGCGATATTTGGCACAACTTGTTTCCGATTCATCACAGATGTCAAAGGCAAAACACGTCACGACAAAGTCATTTCAACAAACAAAGTTTTTTTGCACATTTTTATGCCAATATTTATGTATTCCGCCCCATCAGTGGCTCCACTATTTTTAATATAATATATTTATTTACTTCAACTATCCACAAACATTCAGCCTTAGAAATACTGAGAAAACATGTCATTTGGAGGCAGTTATGTTAAATTATAACGCATGAAATGGGCGGGCAGGGCCTTATTTATAAGAATGTAACTTCAATAACTTTCATCCCTTAAAACAAAATGACCCCTTCGAGGATCAAAACAGATAACCATTTCACAGATTAATTTGCGACCCTAAGATGACTATGAAACGTGCAGTGCTGACAATAAAAATTCGATAACAACGATTAATTTCGAAGTCAAAATAAATATATTTGCAGTGATGGGTACACTACTCTGCTTAGAATTTCATTTTGGACTGTTCTAGCCGATATGGAAGGCCGTTTTTGAATGAACTAAGATTTTGTTTTCCAGCAGTCACTGCTACCCGCATTCTCCCGATCATTCCGTCATTAGCTCCGGTTTGTTCTCTGAGACAAAGTGTACCACATACACATTTACGTCAATAATAATACCAAACAAATTAATCATTTTGTTAACAATCTAATCAACACATCAATCTTAATAACATAAAAATAGCAGGAAATATATACCAAATCGATAACAGCGTCTTTGCGGTATTTCTGGCGCCATTCGACAGCAATTCGTGAAACGAACATCACTGCTTCTGGGTCGTCTGAGTTTACATGAAATATCGGCGCACCAACCACGCGAGCAACATCTGTGCAGTAAGGCGACGAACGAGAACATCGTGGATCGGTGGTGAATCCGATCTAGAGTAAATAAGAGCAAAAATGTAAATGAATATCTTCGCATTGGATTCCAGTGGCATGCCCTAGTAAACATTCAAATTAAGCATTAGAAAATAAGCAAATTGCAAGAAAAGCAAATCTAGGTGACGTTCCCTAATAGAGTACTCCCAGAAAAGAGTACTGGCTGTTCGATGTTCGATTGAAGTTGGTTAGATAAATTCAAAATATTGTTCGCCATGTGTACGAAATTGGTCGAGGCGTGTACGAAATTTTGGAGCGCTTTTTGAATTGTTTTGAGAGCTGTTCAGAAAAGATAAATTTTATTCGATTTCTGTTCGATATTCGCCCGTTCGACAGCTGAGTCATTTTTGGTACGTAGTGTACCTGAATTATGTTCCAAAAGAGGTGTTCCCACGCTAAAACTTTTTGCTTTTGATCAAAATTTGAAGGAGTTGTTTTTTGCAATTTTAGTAAATTTGAACATTTTAAAAACGTTCAAACTTTTGACGTGTATTATTTTAGCCATTATTATTATTTATGCATTATTTTAGGCACAAAGAACATCGTGTTAAAAAATTTGAGCCCAAAATTTAGCAAGAAATTTTGAAATACCGCGATTTGCGCATTTTTACTAGACATCCTGTCAAATTTAGAGAAAAAGTTTGACGGTGTCACCACACGCCTTTAAATTGTAGTTAGTATACATTATCACAGATTTCTATGTCAGTGCTCGCTAGAAATGACTGTTTGTTTTTCGAGCGACCGAACAGTGATACAACATGTGTCGACAATAAGCACATATCGAGCAGGCGGAACTACAACATGTTTCGAGCAGTGAGAGATTATCGGATCATTTTAGTTAGTAAGGCCGTAAATTAATGCAGATCACGACTGCCCAAAACTAGGATGTACAGTGGAGGAGCGAAGTTACGGTAACGTAGGTCAAGGTTTCGTGAGTGACGAGAAGATAAAGTATCACTGCATCATGATATTTTACACCGAAAAACTCTAATCTTAACTACCCTGTGTATATATAATTGCTACAGATTTTATAAAGCACACTGAAAGTACATATATGAACATAATATAAATAACATCCAAGGCCCGAATTCTTCGATGAGTGTAGCACCTACTCGCAGGCAATTTTTGACCTACCGGCGGTTAATCTTTTAAATGTGGGTAATTACTATTATCCTACCTGTAGCTAATTTTTACCAGCGAGTAAATTTGCCTACCCGCGGTTAATTTTTTACCTGCAGGTAATTTTATTCCATCTGCAGGTTTTCACGTGCGTATAGGTTTGTTACTCGCAGGTATAAGTAATTTGCGTTTCGGTTATAGTATTCTAAAATAAGAGTTGGGATATATTCTTATCTTTTTTTAGAATACGAGTAGAAATCTTAAATTGGTCGCACCTATTAGGTTTATTATGTCTTTTTAAAGCTTGCTTTCAGAACGTTGTTGCGTATTTTATATTTTAGTATTGTTTGTGACTTTATTTCGTTAAAACTGACAACGTAAAGCATACTTGCAGGTAGGATAAAATTACCTGCTAATAGGGCAGGATTACCCACAGGTAAATAATATTAGGGGCAGGTAAAATATGCCTACACGAGAGTATTTATTTGACTCGCGAGTAAAAAATTACTCTAGGTAATTTCTTTTTATCTTATCTCTACTCCAATTTAACAATGCAAGGTTGAGGGTAAAGGTAGGATAAAAATTATTCGCAGGCAAAAATTACGTGAGCGTAATTGTATGAATACGGGCCCAGAATGTAGCGGCCAAAAATTAGCCTCCACCAAGTGCAGATTGTTTTGATTTTCTCGTTATTGCACTCTATGTTTTTGTATCGTCTTCTTTGGTTCATGGTTCAAATGCGTAATTTACGTATCTTGTCAAGAAAAAATGCGAAAACTACGAGGAAATATTCGAAAAAAACCCACACAAGAGTATGCCTTTTCACTGTCCAGTTCTAGTTAAACCCCTACAGAATACGGTTTTAAACTATCCCAGTTTGAAAAGACGAGAACTCAGATGACTCACACATAGTAGCATTGCAAGATCTTCCACCGGACATGCTGAGGCTAAACATACCATGTAAAAGTATTGCTTAATTGCTACTGCTTCAAAATCCGCTGAAGGTCAAGTTATTTCATGCATGACTAATTTGCACCTACGCTGAGACTGTTCCATTTTACAAAAGTGGCAATTCATACACATCTATAGTGCAATTAATGGGGACGAATCCACACGTAAACACGTATCTAATCAATCAGACCAATCTGGGATGCGTCTACCCCATCGATTTAGTAACATCATAACGCTTGCATAACCACACGATACATCTGTTTTGGTTCCAAGCCGAAATACTAGCCTCTCACGATATGTAATTTCAGGATTTAAACACCCAAGAAATGCTAAGATTTACTAGAACTGCACCTTACGTTTCGTTATCAGTAAAAATTCTCGGGGTCAAAATGAAAAACTTAAAGGGATAAAATTTCGGAGGCGTGGCCAATAGGGTAGGCGCCTGGAAATAAGGGGCATCCACATTATAGCGAAGCCAAGGTAACCTAAGTACACCGTTTCCATAAATGCGCGACTAAACTTTGAATAGGATCTCACTAACCATTCTATTTTGCAATACTTGACGTGGAGTCCACATCCGTTGTTTGTGGACAAACCGGAAATATTATTAAATTCATTGGAAACCAGTGATTATAAAGTTCCCAATGCACAATATTTCAGAGATATTTGCTACTTTTGAATTAGGGTTCACGTCTGTTGCATAAAACATGTTTACTATTATTGTGACGTCATAAATCGCAACGGTCCTATTGATTTTCCGCTATAATGCTTCGCGAACGGAAACCCTATTTGATCTCAATGCGACCAAAGATTTTTTGCAGAATTTAATTTCGATGTTTATGAATAAATACAGGTTTTATTTTAGACAGACTTAAAACTTCTCATTCCACTAAAACTAAATTTTTAAAGCAACAAAATGGAATGGTCAACTGTATCATTAATAAGTTCAGTCGCTCATAAAATGTAACCATGAGGGGTGTAAATAAAATATAGGCCCTGCCGTTCTCAATATACTAAGCTTAAGCCTTAATCTTAGCCCGGTGTCGAATACCAACAATTTATACTTGATGATTTTGCACGAACCCAACTCAGTCTGGCTACGTCGGCGGCAACTATTAGCAGCTTCAGCTATTGAAAGTAAACATTTCAGACTCTCTGGTCATTCCATACTGCTTCGCCGTTGACCGAATGTTTTATCCTACGTTTGTCGAGACTTACTTTTCGTTCCAATGCTTCTGGAGCAGGGGCGGCGATCTATTTTCGTGAGTGGGGGGTGACCTGTCCTGGGGTGTATTACGGTCTACTAGTGGTAAATTTTATGGGAGTGTATGAATGTGCCGCACCCCCAGACGGTCACAGAATTATATCTTAAGTCACTTTCTGCAAACACGGAAAGTTTGTGACGTCAACATATTATATAGCATACAGCCGACAAAAATTTTTAAAATTTTCTGTGGGTGTGTGCCTGTCTTGCACCCCCGATTCCATTTCCTTGGGGGGTGTCACCCCCCACCCGGAGATCGCCGCCTATGTTCTGGAGCGATTTACAATGCAACACAATCATCAGCTATTGCAAAAAGGATTGACTAGCTTACTACTTTCTGTACCTTGCGTGAGTCCAAACTGAGTTTGGACTCTAGCAACTATGGGTATGCACAGTTGATCAAATTCAAATTACAATGCAACTGATTTCTTTATATTTTATTTGTGGGATCCTTCCGTTGAGATTTCAACTCCATCCAATGCACTACAACTGTAAAGCATGCCTTTTAAGTGTTTTTTCTACAGACGTTAGTTCACTTATTAGTTTACTACACATGTACAGGTATTACGCATCATTTACATTAAGATGTGTACAGCAGGGCCGGAGTTTGTCACAGGCTGCCGCGGCTCTAAAGCCATGCTTGGTTAGCCGCTGTCAGCCAGTGTGCCATTTTTTGGGCCGAGTCAGACTCTACAAATATATTTAACTAATAGGAAAGTATGGCTGATAAATCGTCACAAGGGCCGGAATGGACTCTAAAAGCCAGAAATATATGACGACAATGGAAAATCGCTAAAAAATGGAAATTGATCGTAGTTATGATCATATATATGTAAAACATCCTTCCAGTTACAATAGCACAATTCTCATGCATGAAAAAGCATGTTTTACATAGCTACTAGGTTGGCTTGTAAAAGGCGGTTAAACAAAAATTTTGAAAATAGCAATATTTACTTGTTCATTTTGCTTGAATTTATACGCTTTGCTTTTAATTACTAATCTTGCCTTTTTTGGGCCTAGAGCTAAATATTTTCGATGTAAAACAACCTGCTAAACTGAATGTAATAAATATTTTTTCAGTAGCCCGTCCCGGCTATCAAGACCGTACAAACATACTAGCATATATAGCTATTTATTTTATTTATCAAGGGCCGGATGTGGCTGTGTTTTTGTCACTAGACGGAATTGGCTCTGTGACAGAATCCGGCCCTAGGTGCACACATCTTAAGGTAAATGATGCATTACAATACAAATATTCATGCACAAGAACAGACACGTTTATAAGCAGCACAATATAATTCCAATTGATTGTACACAGAGAGCACTTGCACCAAATTTATCACCGATTATAGCGGAAAGAGGCCATAACCTCACAATGCGACCCTTTAAATAATATGTACGTAAACGAAGACGTACATA
>JASANE010012537.1:0-16574 GCA_030248225.1 Trileptium ribeirensis
TTGTTCTAATCCCGACGTGGTTTTGGCAAACACAATGGCCAATCACGTTCCAATGGAATAGACGATGGTTGCCCTGGACAATCGTGACGTTGATCTTGCCATTGCGTAACAAATTGAAATTCTTATAAGAACGCAACAGAAAATTTCTGCCGCGTTTGTCTCGAAACTTGTGTAACCAACCGCTGCAACTGTGCCCATTGCTCGTGTGCGGGTTCCCCATGCGTTTGTGGGTTATTTAGTTGGTTTTCCAAATTGTCAACTTCGTCGCGTAGACGCTGATAATCCGTATTCGGAAAAACATGATCACGAATGCGAGCTACTTGGCTCGAAACGCCTGTTCGCGCATCGGCATAGCGTCGCCTATCTCGTTGGATGTCACCTTCCCATTTACGTCGACTAAAGCCAATAAAGAGCAGTTGCGGATAATATTGTATCGCAATACTGCGCCTTCGCAGCATTTCGTAGACGAATCCACGAACTGCATACGCCAATCGACGTATGAACAAATCGTATAGTTCCGGTGTAACTATAACGTCCCATTGTTTTTGAAAAACAATACTCCGGACGCTCTCTTACCATTTGAAGAAAATGTCAATCAAATCGCGTTCAGTAATGCGACGTCCACGTTCACCAATCTGTTTGAATTCGCGTTTCAATTCATCGCGCAGGTGATAGAATAGCATGATCATGCGCTGTGGCATCGGTGCATCCGGCAAAGGTTGATAAAATGTAAAATAATGGTAAATCAATCGATTACCGAACGATGTTGGTCTTATCGTTCGTAGCTCATTGCCATCAAACTGCAACGAAGTCATATTGCTTCGTTGCTCGCTAATTAGCGCTACTTGACCAGCATTGCGCTGTGCTGACGCTGGCTGCACGGCCGGTGGCACTGCCGCTATAGCAGTCGCTCCTTGTTCCTCCGGGGTTGCTCGAACCGTGTTCGTAGGCGTAAGGGCCGACGCTTCCTCAAAGATTTCCACATAACTGGCTTTTCGTTGTGTTTCAGTAGCCACCGACCAGGCTGACGTTTACTTAAAAGACGGCACAAAAGTTGCTGCCGATGTTGATTGTCGCTCCTCATGATAAACTACTTCCGGTCGCTGTCGTCGTCGTCGTTCAACAAACGATGAAGCACGTTGTTTGCGTCGCCGTTGTCGTCTTGTTTCAAGTTCACTGTCGCTGGATTCGCTGGTCACTTTTTCGTAGTCGTCGCGACGTTCAGCGCGCGCATGACGACTCGCAATTCGTTGCGTTTTCTTCTTAGTTTGCGTTCCTCGCGTTTTTCGTTCCGGCGACTCTTTCTCCCGTAATCAAAGTTTAAGTTCGGCATTTTGACGGTGTGCGTGATCAAGTTCCATCTGTCGGACTTCCATTTGAGCTCAGTGATTTTTGTCCATTCGACGCAAATAATGCAACGCAGTATCAACGCGCATATTTAATTGCATTTGTTGCATTAATAGCATACCATTTAATTGCACTGCTGATGGAGGTATGGCTTGTTGCAATTGTTCACGCACTTGTGCCAACTCCGTACCACACAAATTTTCTTATTGCAACTCAATGTGCAACGAAGGAGAAATTTCCTGACCACTCGTCACCACTGTAGTAGGCGGTTATTCGGCAACACCCGCAACTTGTTCTTGTTGCCGAACATGCTTGTAGGTGACAGTAACTAGTTGATTAGTGAGCATGTCCATAGCACGCGGTCGCTCTGGATTCACCACTGAAATAGGTTGTTGAAACGGCGCTCGAATAGCGTGCGACAACCGCATGCGCTCCGACTGGTGAAAGCTAGGTGGGAACATAATATGAGCTCTCCCTCGTCCCCTAACCGGTCGTACCGTCATCGGCACAATATCAGACATCGCGGGTTCCGCTTGAGCTATCGTTACTAAACTAGATGTACCCGAAACAGGTGGTAACGACACATTTGACGACACAATTGCCGTTTCTGATTCAGTACGTATTCGGCTCAATGTGGACTGTTCCATTGACTCCTGAACTGGTAATGTTACCGCGGACGAGTCTACACTAACAATCCGTAAGAGGGTTTTCCTTCTACCCGCTGTTTCAGTCCGGATCTACAGTAATCCCCATTCGGTTGGCTAGGCTTTCTTGCGCTGCCAAACTACCCATTTTCTGACACTTCCGTTGGTTTTCATTAGCGATTTGTTCATTTTCTACCTAAGTAGAATGATATTGAACAGGATCTACTGGACTAGCAGTGATCGTTACAGATCCTACTAGGCGTACCGAGTCGTCTGACACAGGTTCCGGTGTACGAACCGCAGGCGATGTTGTAGGAGCTGATGAGGCATTAGAAGCTGCATCTTCTTCTCGTAATACCTGGCGATCCAAACGTTGCAATACAGTTGGGCGGGTGACAACACATGCGCCAACATAATGCTCATCGTAAGCTGTCATTACCCGATCGCGAATTTCACGCACAGGTATCCCTTCAGTTTCCCACTGTATGGCTTGCTGGTTCATTTCTTCATTAAACATGTCCTCACGGCGTTCCTTCAGCTCCGTCTCATCTCCAGGAACTGCGACGACATCTTGGTGTCGCTGTATACGCGAACGACGCCAACTGTATTTAGCTCGTCGTCGTTTTTCCACTTCATACCATGCGTTAAACTCGTCCATGCCACCTGGAAAATAATCGCGATTATAGCGCAGTTCAGATTCCGGAACTTCACCAACCGGTGTATGATCCAGGCCAATGGGGTCCAAACGCATATTTTGGCCCAATTTTCGATTTAATTGCGCTGCCGTTGCTGCAAATAATCGATCAGTATCGCTATGTAAATTTCCTCAAGGTCAATTACAAAACCAGCTTCACCATTGTCTTGGTCGTTAATTTGATATAGGCTGCTATTTTCTTCGACATTCCATCGACCTTTGCGCCGCCAATAACCAGCACATTGAGCCACTTTTTCAGCAATACTATCTTGATAACCACGGCGATTTGTTACGGCGTCGGGATTAACCCGCACCGTTAAGCCACGTGCATCTGTTGTAAATGCTCGAAATATACGCGGAAATTGTTCAATCAAATGCCATAAACGATTAACATCGTGGCGTCCCATTGGTGGAGGCGTACCACGCCGATGTGCGATAGACAATGCTCCATCAATGAGCATGACATCATGGGCGCTATATCGGACGAACCGGCGATACTCTTCGAAATTCAGCACACAATTTCCAGGACCTACTTGTCGCATACGGATACCTCCCAATAGTGTTGTACCGTACGGCGTCGGATATTGTCAAATACGTCCGGTGAACAAAAAGAAAAATCGCCGTAGACTATATCGACGACCTACTGCCGCTTGCAAATCCATCGAATTAGCGTGTGGGAACGGCTGGCTATATTGCAGATAACGTACGTTCCAAAATCATTCCTCATTATTCATCGCCCACCATATTTTTAGTCGTTCGTCTGACACAATACACGCGTATAACGCTGCAGGCATATTTGGACCAAGCGCCATTAAATCAAAAATGATGACGACTCCTTCAATCGTGGCGACTTGTAACGTAGCCGCTGCTGTACGTTGCCAACCCGCAGCATAAGCCAACCATTTTGGATTGACCCATAGTCGCGCATTACGTGGTAACCATCGCCAGCAGACGTCAGATGGATCTTTCTCACGCGTGTCTAAATACTTCTTCCAGCTTCCCGAAACTGTTGCTGTTGACGATAGCTGATATTTACACCTTCCATATCACACGCTATTAAATTGGTAGCTGAACGTTCGATAATGCCTATAGCTGACTCAATTTGGTCACGGGCGTCTACAACAACTACACTCGCGGGGTGCATCCACTCTCGACCCACTATTTCCAAACCACTGGTCCACGCGTATAAATTCCATACTGGATGGTTACGATCCCTCCACGGTGGACCTTGCTGTCCCTCTGACCAAGTTAACTGTTGCTCTATCCCGTTAATCGAACGCTCAAGAGGGTTATCCCCATGTTCAGACTCTACGTCGGACAACCAATCAGAACACTCTGAGGACCCACCTTCGCTTTCGCTATCCCAATTCCAATCCGCCATTCCAGCAATTGTAACACGTTGTGTAATTATCGACTTTCTAGAACAGTTCGTTGAATAACGCAAAATACAACAATTGTTATTATTGTTATTATATACAACGTACCGTAGTTTATATAGCTGTTAGCAAATGACGATCATCTAAATCTAAAATGCAATAATTGTTTATAACAGTTTAGCGAGCACACCATTGGAAAGCCACCATGTCGACAAATGCCATAATTAGTACTCCATCTACGAAGCGTGCACCGTCAATTCTCCATTACTCCAATGAAATCCAGAAGTTCTCGTGGGCATACACTGCTATAGTTCTTCACCAAAAACCGAAACTACGCAGCATCAATCCCACTCCATGTTGTCGAGGACCTAACGATTTTGCTAACACTAGCTGGCGTGCGTGAACTAGCATTCTAGCTCAAGTCGTATAAAAAAATTGTAGCAATAGCAACCATTATTGCTTTTAGTAACCGAATTGATTGTTACTCCAATAACACGCTATATTTTTATTATTCACATCATTCGATAGCGGAAAATAGAAAAGATAGAAGTAGAAGTTCCCAAAGGTAAAACGTCGATTTACCCGTTCACGTACACAACCGTCGCACACACACCGGGCAATACCACAATATTGTTTCGGGTTCATTCTCCAGTTCCACACATCGAAAGTGATACCATTCGAGGCAGTAGTCGCATTCGATGCAATTAACGTTGCACACACACCGGGCAATACCACAATATTGTTTCGGGTTCCTTCTCCAGTTCCACACATCGAAAGTGATACCATTCGAGGCAGTAGTCGCATTCGATCCAATTAACGTCGTCCTCACCTGTTCGAAGGCCCTCCTCGTAGCTTTGGCCACACTTACCACAGAACCAATCAATTTCGCTACTGTCAATTTCAATAGCATGTAACTTTTGTTCGTATTCAAGATAATACTTTGGTTCTCCACTGAAGTGCTTGAACAGACTTGTTGTAAGTCTTGATTTTCCTACGGGTGTCTCCCAACCGTAACACCTCCATGTTAGGACCTTGGACTTTGACCACTCGATACAATCGTTCAAAATTCGGGTGAAATTTATCTGAGATTCGGCGAGGGTCTATTTTCTCAGGTCTTCGCATTAAGACTACATCACCTGGTAAAAAGTCAGGAATACGTGCTCTACGATCAAAATATCGTTTGTACGCATCTTGTGCCAATCGTACAGACCTACTGCCTTCTTTCCATGTGGTCGTTAAGATTCCTAACAACTTTTGTACGTGTTGGTCTGGACTTCCACCTTCTGTTATAGACAACAACGGGTTTTCTCCTGGCAAATCCGGGTCACGACCATGCATTAAGAAAAAGGGAGTTTGACCCGTTGACACATGGACAGTCGTACGATACGCAAAACGTGCGCTTTCGATATAGGTATCCCAATTGTCGGGTCAATTCTGTGAGAGGCTTAATCATAGCCATTAACGTTTGGTTCCACCGTTCAACCAAACCATTACACTGATGATGGTACGGTGTGGCAAACACCGTTCGGCTTCCTAACTTGGCCGCTTCTGACGTAAACAATTCAGACGTGAATGCTGGTCTTTGGTCAGACAAAATGACGCGCGGTATTCCGTGTCGGGTTTCTATCTTGTGCAGTAATTAATCAACAATAGTCACGGCCGTTTGGTCTGACGTGGCGAAAGCTTATGGCCACTTTGTAAAATAATCAAAAAGTTGACTATATATTTGTTCCCAGAACGCGTCACAGGTAACGGACCTATCACATCTACGCCTACCATATGAAATGGCGCCATCGCAGGAATTGGTTGTAAAGGTCCACTTCGATTTGGACCAGGTTTAAATCGAGCACAAGGAACACATGCGTTAATAAACGCTTAAAGGTCTTTCTTCATAGTGACCCAATAAAACTTCCGTTGAAGTTTCGATAAAGCTCGGTTATAACCCACATGACCTGCGTATTTTGTCGTGTGAGCCTGTTCCATCACGACTATTCGGAATTCTTCCGGTAGCACTAAACGAAATTCGCATGCTTCAGGACGGACAGGTCTACGTTTCCGACTCACATAATATAAGATACCATCTCGAACATGGAAACGATCTTCTTGCAATAAAATTTTGCGCTGCAAGTCTTCCGCTAATTCGGGATCCAACTCTTGATCTTCAAGAAAACGCACCATTCCTCGTGTAAATGGATCCAAATATTGGGCTCGTCGGATTTCATCCGCTTCCCATGGCGGATCTATAGCAAAATAGTCATTTAGATCACGTTCCATTACAGGAACATCTATCTGCATTCCACTTGAACAAGGTTGTGGATCATTCGCCTCATCGTTTTCGTCAGTCACGGTGTTAGGACTTTGCGTAACTACGCCCACAATCCTCAAAAGATTCGTTTCTCGTTTCGCTAACGCTTCGTCGAGATATTCCTTATCCCGTTTCCGGAACTACTTCTGAATTATCAACCGATTCTTTATTCTGCGTAGATTTCAAAATCGGCGGACGTGACATCGCATCAGCATTAAGATGCTGTCTACCAGGTTTGTACACTGCTTCATAATCGAATTCTTGATTTGTCGTTGCGAAACGCAATAGACGTGGTGTCAACAAATCAATAGAACGAGTTTTCATCAAAATTTGTACTAAGGGAGCGTGATCAGTTGCGATAGTAGTAAAACTACAAAACAAATATGGCCGAAATTGAACCATAGCTCGTACTACGGCCAAGCATTCCTTTTCAGTCACGCTATATCTTGTTTCAGCATCGTGGAATTTTCGACCACACCACCGTAATGAATTACTCGTTCTTTTCCGTCCTCGCCACATTGTGTCAAAATAAAGCCAACACCTTCGTTACTAGCATCGGTGTATAACCGAAATGGTTTCACTGGGTTAGGATACGCTAAGATAGGCGCCGTAGTCAGTGCAACCTTGAGTTTATCAAAGGCTATTTGGCACGGTTCCGTCCAGCGAGATTCTACCGAATTAAATTTACTCGGTCCTTTTGTCAATTCGTGCAACGGAGCGGCGATGAGACTATATCCCTCAATAAATTGACGATAATAACCCGTCAAAGCTAAGAATGAACGTACTTCCGTAACGTTTTGGGGTCTTTTGGACTTTCGCTGGATCTGGGGCAATTCCGTTTTCCGATACTACATGACCTAGGAACAATACTTCTCGTCTTACGAAGTCACATTTCTTGCCCTTGATTGATAAACCTGCATTACGAAGAGGATTAAGCACACATTGAATATACCGCAAATCTTCTTCGAACGTTGGTGAGCACACGATGACATCGTCAATGTAACATAGGCAAAATTCCAACAGGTAGCCCGACAAAACGATTTGCATCATCCTTTGGAACGTTGCAGGTGCATTGGTCAAACCAAAAGGCATTACCTTAAATTCGAATAGGCCTTCGTAACAAATGAAGGCGGTCTTCTCAACATCCTCAGGCTCCATTTCTACCTGCCAATACCCAGATTCCAAATCCAATGTCGTGAAATACTTCGCACCTTTAAGGGCGTTTAACGTATCGTCAATTCGTTTAAGAGGAAAACTATCCTTCTTTGTTACATCGTTCAACATTCGATGATCGATGCAAAATCGCGTATCTCCAGTCTTTTTATGATGAGAACCACAGGAGATGACCAAGGACTCATTGATGGCTGAATCGCATCATCATCCGCCATAGCCTGGACCTGTTTAGGAATTTCCTCACGATGCACATAAGGTGCACGTCGCATTCTTTACTGTATAGGTTTAGTATCTCCAGTATCAATAGGATGTCGCAGAATATTTGTTCGACTCAAGGGCGTCGTCTAACTCCCAAAAACGTCACTATTTCGTTCCAACAATCGTGCCAAAAGACGAACTTCGGTCTTTGTGGCCACCGCTTCTTTTAAAGATACCCTTTCTGGTAATTCGGGTTTTTTATCGTGGGTTATTTCCGCTGCTAACTCCCTATACAAACGCTTAGCTTCTTTCGCCCGAATATGAGTCTTATTAGTAACCTGCTTCGAATAGTCGATATTGCTCATCGCTGATTTTTCTGGAGAAGTAACTCTGTAGCTGTTGACAATGTGCCCAATTTCGGTAACGTGTGACATAACGTCATCCGCTGTCAACTTATACGCTTTCGGTTCCAGGTTGGTAACAGGCACCCAAACCATATTTTCCTGGACTTCCACAACGGAGTTCGGGCACATGATTGGGCATGCAAACCGAGTGCTCGCGTCGGATTCGACCATCACACTCTGTCCATTATGGCGACTCGAATATGCCACGTGCTGCTGGTGCACCAATTATCAACGTGATTCCAAAGTTCTAGAAGATATATATACAACGACGAGCCACCAAGGTGGTGCCTAGTTTGTCGGCACTAAGCTATGAGGAACGACTGCGGAGCCTCAAACTCCAAACTCGTGAAACTAGGCGTAGGAGAGCTGACCTTATAATGATGTACAGAATAGCGCATAACTTGGTCGACATTCCGCTTAGTCAATTCTTCAACGTCATTGCGGACGATCGTCGACGCGGGCACAACTTCAAACTACAGACACGTTACATACCTTTTAAAAACTGCGCCCGTTACAGCTTCTCTTGTCGGACCGTGCGATTTTGGAATAGCCTATCGAATGACATTGTTACCGCTACGTCTCTATCATCGTTCAAAAAACTGCTCCACTCTTCGAAAGCATTAACGGATCTGTAACCCCACTTCTGTGTCGTATCATCAATTTCAGTGTATCCTAATCAAATCAAATGTAAAGCCGAAATCGGCTTGACATTCGCCCGGACACTGATCGAACGAAGCAAACCATCACGCTACCGGACGGAGGCACCATCAGGTGCGTAACAATGACATGGGTTAACAATTTGTCATTTGCCTACTTAGCCTCATCATTTCCCGTGTTCTTAGACACGTGGAGGGGATCGGGATTCTTTAAGTTTGGGGTTGACATTTTTCGGTATCACCTGGCAACCACAATGTGTCGACACTCTTCCAAAACCCGAGGTTAGCTCTGACTCCAGGGGCCGGGACGGAACACCCAAGTCGGTGTCAGTCCTATTGGAAGGTCATTTTCTTGTGAAATTGTGATTGTGGATGCTGGATATTGTCAGAAATTGTGGTTAATTTATTATTAGATACTGACTGAATTCGGATTAATGGTGTTGTAGTGGCATAAAACGAAATCTTTCTAGATTTTAAGGCAAATGCAAACATTACAGCTGCATGCAAAATTTCGCGGTCTCTGGGATCAAAGTTAAAAAATCCCGGGGTCGGGAGATCTCATGTCGGGGTCGTGGCGAGCCAAGTTCGGCGGGTCAGGCTCCCCGTCGTCGGAACCGCCCATCGGTTGGCACACATGGCAAAATTTTGGCTTCACGTGCATAACCTTCCGCTTCCAATGGTCAAAAACACTCCCAGTCGAAATAAAGAACTGACAAAATTATTACAAAAAATTTGAATAATTTTAGTAAAAATTGGTTGAAAAGTTGCTTTTAAGTTTAATAGAAACGTATTCGCACGTTCCTGAGATCATTTATCAGCAATTTTAGCCTTTTTCGCTGAAAAGCATTAAATTTTAAAAATTTTTAGATTTGCAACTGATGGAACTTTCTGTTTCAACCCGAAGCTACCCAGTTTTTGCTCCTGGCTAATTGGGAAACCATCTAATTAGTTTTTTTGATATATCTAACCGTTATACAATGAGCTCATTATTTTAGTTTAGGATTGCACAAAATGTCGGCTGGGCAGCAAAAACAAGTAAACCCCAAGGTCATAGGTTCAAATTTCACCACCGCGGGCATTATCTAATGCACTGAACTATCATGTTACTTTCAAAATTATACTGCAGCTGCAATTCATTTAGTAATGGTTTCTGCTTGTGCTGGTAATTCGATATATTGTGTATTTTAGCTAAGTACTTGTAATATAAATGCACTGTTGTACCAATAGACGCTTTATTAAACTGAACTGTAATGGAAGAACTTAGATCTAGATCGAAAAACAGGCCATCGCGAATGTCGTCTAGCAGCCAACATTACGATGGCTCTGTGCGTACTGGGCACATCGCGTTATCGGCTGAAGGTCCAAGCATATCGGAAGATGCGCACATGCCGATGTTTGCGCCTCACCAAGAACCACAAACGGCCGATGATATTGATATGCAGCTTGCTGGTTTAACGCCGCAGCAGAATCGTCAAGACTACTACAGCATAGCGCTATTACTGTTTTTGTATTTATTGCAAGGTTAGCACTATAGATTATTTCAGCTGTGTCGTGCAACCATGTTTTAATTGAAACGGAGCTAGCGAAACCAGCGGAGTTACTACTGAGGGCGCTACAGGAGTGAATTTTTTGTTGCTGTCATTCATAACTTACTTTCAGATGGACAGATTTCGACAATTTTTTTGTTCGATGGTAGAAGTGATATCTAGAAATTAGCATACATGTCTCATGCATTTCATAGGTTTTCCGTGGGTTTAGGGTCAGCGAATCCGATTTCTAGAATATGATCTGTGTTTAGCTGTTTAGTTATGTTTTGTATATAGATCATGAAGAATTGTCTATATAAGTTTTCCGGTAGGCTGAATACGATGATTTGGTTATCTAGAGTCCAGCACCATTATACTAGAATATTGGCGACATGCCACGTGTATGAATTCGGAAAAATGAGAAACTGTAACGTTAACATACAGTGGAACAACTTATTAAAATACTTTGCTGTTACGAAACAAAGATGTCACTCACCATAAAATATTTATTAATCTGCTGTTCAATAAGGCATAGATGCAGCAAAACTGATAGTCATATATCTAATACGCACCTCACGAGGGATAACTCTACTTCAGAACTGTAACTCTACACGAAGAGATACGTTTAAATACAGTGAAGATTTGAAATCAGCGCCCACGAAAACCCATATGAACTTATTTTGAGCCACAAATCTGTTAATATACCGTTAGAAGTGGTAATTTCACAGATGACTATATATGGCGTCGGGCCCAAATTTGGCCTCAAATACCAATTGACCCAGGGCTGCTGCATCAAATCTGCTGACACCATACAGGTAGCTCTATCCACACACCAAATTTCGTTCGAATCGCTTGAGTGGTTACATAAGTACGACAAAGTTTGACCAAAATTTTGAAAATTTGACCGTTTGCTAAAGTCTCCCATGCTTCACAGGAACCAGACCAAAACAATTTGTATATCCATAAATAAAGCTTTCCAGCACACATCTTTCGATATCAAAATGATCCAAATGAGCTCAAGGGTTGCCGAGTTATGAGCACAAATGACCAAAAATAGTCCATTTTAGTCATGTACCCCTGGGTACCCCCCTTTGATCCCCGTGGTGGGACATGTGTGTGTGTCGAATCGGAATAATACCTACAAAAGGCACATCTTTAGTATTGTAGCTTTCACATGAGCCCTCACACATATCGGTTAACGTTGAGATAACGAAGTCCTGTTTACAGAGAAAAAAATAAGCTAATGTGGTTTAGTGTAAATTCTTCGATTCCGAAGCTAGCGCTTCTCCATCTCCGAATTCAATTATGCTTTTTCGGACGTTTCATTGGGTTTAGTGTCAGTGTACCAGCTTTCCAGAATATCGTCGGTCTTTTTTGGTACTTGGAATCAAAAATAGTCTATATAGAATAAAATGATTTGATTATCTAACGTCCAGCATTCATATTGCATGCCTTTTTATGGGGTTTCAAAGGGTTTAGAGTCACTGAACCCGATTTTCAGAATATAGTTGTCTTCAGTAATTTGATTAAATATTGCGTTCAAGGCACTGAGAATGGTCCATATAAGATTTTGGTGCGCTGCACACGATGGTCTGGTTATCAGAGACCTGCACAAATACTTGATGCGTTGTCAGTTATTTTCGATGGGCGGGGTTTTGAAATTTTGAATGGGTTCGTGGTTCAGGAGGTACTAGTGTGGTATATACGTGTATAGATCAAATACAGCTTGTTACAGGTGACTGAAGAAAATGATAAATTAAAAATGAAATCACGCTCGCTCCCTTTTACCCTCGCTTTCGAGATACTAGTATATATATTAATGCATTATCGGAATATAATGCAGGTTTATTGTTTCGGCATACATATATATCTTTGTAATGACCGCTTTGCCTGTAAATAGAACTATTGGAGCCTTAAATCACGAGTCGTAACTTTAATATTATGAAACGAAATAGATTTTAAAATTTGAGACGACTTAATAGGTCATTACAGTCCATAGTAAAATCGCTGCATGCGGCACATATCAGTAGGATTTGATAATTGATTATTAATATTTCTTCAGGCATTCCGTTAGGCCTTACGGCTAGCATTCCAATGGTTCTACAGTCGCGCAAAATTTCCTATCACGAACAGGCACTGTTTAGCTTCGCGTACTGGCCGTTTTCGTTAAAGCTACTTTGGGCTCCGATCGTCGATTCTTGTTATTCGAGTTGGTTAGGTCGTCGTAAATCTTGGCTCGTGCCAACACAATATTTAATCGGAGCGTTTATGTTTTTTCTGTCCCGGAACGTGACTTCCATTTTGGGCGATACGGCACAGTCATCGGGAAAACCGGATGTACTGTTTCTCACGGTTGTATTTTTTTCTCTGAATTTCCTTGCCGCTACTCAAGATATTGCTGTTGACGGTTGGGCGCTCACAATGTTGTCGAAGTGAGTTGTCTGTTTGTATGTTTTGTATTGTATGGGTTTTGTTCGTTATTATTTGAATTGCGTTCCGGGAGTGGAAGTGGAACGTTTTGAAGACTAGCCAGGATATACCTTTTAGTTCAGATACTGTTTTGTTTAAAGCAACGTATCTTTCTCGTGTATATGACTGAACAATACTTACTGATTTGTAAATATACATAGGTTTGAGTTCCGGTTGATTTATTGTAATACAAAACATCTCGGAAGCAGCATTGTGCAATTTGAAGTATATATATAATTTTGATAAAAACACAATTTTATAAATCCCCATTCGACTTATATTTATATTTCGGCGTTGCAATTTATTTTTCGAATGCCTTAGTGCATTCTGTTTTAAAGGTTGGTCTATAGCAATCGTTTCGAATATGTTGCTTCTCACCCTTCGAGTTATATACTAGTGTTACTCTGAGTTGATAGTATTACTTGAGACAATTGCTTCATCTTCTAGCTGTCGTTGGGACAGATCATGAGTCTGAAATATTTGTCGATTAAAGATTTCAATTTCGCGCCGTCAATTTCAGCCTCCATTGTTCCAACTGATACTATGGCATTCTGTTCTTAGGCTTATATAATATATTCAAAATTAATAAATTCTGTTGCTCTTAAATTTATTTTAGTGTTTTCCAATGTTAAGTGCGGAATATTGACAATAATTACGTAATTGAAACATAACTATAAAAATATCACTATACGTTCCCTTAGTGTGGTCAAGTGGCTAATTTTTATGATCTCTTTAGTTTTTATTAATTACTGTATTGATGAAATATTTTCGCCAATTGCGAGCCTCTCTATCAAACTAAAAGCGATGCGCTGTAACTAAATGACCAGGATAACAAGCATTTTTTGTTGTAGCCAGCAGTAGCATTTCAATATTTTTGTAAACCCAAAGTAGCAACCTTAGTCATAATGTAAGTGTAATATATGTTTAAATATTGCTATAAAAATCACTAGCATAGGTTTACGTTTGTCTTGATCTTAGTATGTCATAAAAACACGTGTGAAAATAAACGAAGAATTAAAAAATTTTTAAGTGTAATAGCTAAATTATATTTGATTTGTTTATCGTATTCTAAGTTAAGGTTGAAAGGCTGCGGTCCGGACCAGATACTGTTCTGGATTGGTTCGATTGCATCACTATTTTAAGCGATTAGAATTGTTATGTATTTAATGTTTCAGTGAACGGTTATATAATATATTTGTTTTGTAATACATGATTTTACGGGTTTCGAATGTGCTTGTGAATTAGGTGTCACATGGAACCGGTACTATGGGAGGAAAGGGCCCAAACAGGAATCTCAGGTAAACAAATTACATAGTGCATAAAAACCTCTAATACGTTACCGAATACATGTTAAAATAACACAGTGAGCAGTCGCTAGACCACCTCATATTTGTTTGTTTTGGCATCCAAATCGGAATAATTACTGAGCTATGATTGTCAGCAATGCATTTTTCTCGTATCAATCGAAAAATCTCGGGGTCACGTATTAGAGGGAGGTCAACGACAAGAATCACATTCGGACAAGTGAGATCATCCTTTCGACCTTTCCTGTACTATTTCGGAATTCCTGAATCTATTTACACACAGTTTGTCTTTTTTGCATTTGTTACAGGCCCCGTCTTGGTTATGCGTCCACATGTAATGCAGTTGGTCAAACTGCTGGTTGGTTTATTGGAAACGTGGTATTTTTGTCGTTAGAATCTCCAGAATTCTGCAATACATATCTGCGATCCGAACCTCAACTGACTGGTGTCGTTACTCTTGCAGGTACGTAGCAGCAAATATTAAATTTTAATTTTTCTTAAAGTTAACCGTAATCGTGGTTTCTTGGAGAGAAACCAAACACCCCTGGCAAGCTGATTTGTGAGTGAAACGAATAGAAACCATAATTTACAGTGATGTTTCTTCTACAGATTAAAGGGAATTCCGTCTTTTTATGTGTTTTTCAGTCGGACTTAATGGTTTAGGACAGTGGACGATTTAGTGACATGTTTCCGCTGGGTGTTTTTGGTATCTATCTGTTTCTGGGTCACCTGTTCGGGACGTTTTTTATTTTTCGATATCTTTACAGGTGTGCGTGTACACACCATTTGTAAATTTTGCAATTTTTATTTTTTATTTTCTTGAAAACTGCGTTATCGACACATGACTGTCACCATGCCTTTTCACGCTGAGGATTTCAAAATAAGTTGGCGACATGGGCCCAGTGGTTGTTTGTGTAGCGCTGCTACAAACTTAGGCCATAAATCCTTATTTTTTACATATGATGTACTGAGTATAAGGGTGTTCATTGCAAATTTTTAACATTTCGGAGCATAACTCGCTAACGCTTTGACATATCGCCTTCGGCATTGTGCTTGCTTTGGTCATTATTTTGACCAGGCTTGGTCGCTCTATCTATGAAATTGGTGCAGTACACCGCTATAACAGATGCAGTCTCGGTGTTTTTTGGGCCAAAAAATGATGTTGCCCGGTTTTGAGTCCATAACCCTATTTTGGGGTCAAAACTAAAAAAAATCGATACATTAAGTTGAGGAGCTTTACTTGGTCGAACCGTAATTAATATATCTAGCTTAAAAATTCACGGAGGAAAAGCATTTTGAAGGGTCAAAAACTATTTTGGATGCAATGGCATCCCAGAATCCCAAATTTTGGCCTTAGCTCATGTTTAAAGCCCTTAAATTAATTTTGGATGGGGGCAAATTGTTGTTTTGGTGTCAGATACTAGGTATGCGAAAGTCAAAGTTTATGTTTTTGAACAGGCTATGATTTCGGCTCTTCTAGCCCCCTCATCAAACTCCGCTGATTTAAACTTTAAGGGGTCAAATTTCGCTGTCAGCTCCTCTTTGGACCCTTAAATTAATTTTGGCTCGGAAAATTGTTGTTTGGGTGAAAGACACTATGTCGTGAAAGGTCAAGTATATTTCTGCACATCCTAACTATGACATTTTGGCTCTTCTAGCCCACCCCTCTCCCTTCCAATGCCGTAATTTACTCTCTAAATAGCTAAAATTCGCTGTCAGCTCACGTGTGAAGCTCGTAAATTAATTTGGCTGGGTAAATTGTTGTTTGGGTGACAGATGCTAGGTCGATTCAGGTGAAGATTATTTTTTGTATAGCATATCTATGACGTTGGCTCTTCCAGTCTCACAAAATACCACAATTTATCCCTAAACTGACCAAATGTCGCTGTTAGTTGCTGTTTGGATCCCTTAAACTAATTTTAGCTTAGCAAATTGGTGTTTGGGTGACCGATATTAGGTCGGGGAAGGTCAAGCCTATTTTGAACTGCATTCCTGAAATATATTGTGGGAATTACTTATAGAGACATTTGAAATTATGATTTTTGGCTCCTTTAATTCTCTCTGCTATCCTAAGTTACCCCCAAACTAGCCAAATTTTGATGATCTAACTCTTGGATTTGGCTCATGTAACCAGCAATAGTACCAACAACTTTCATTATTTTTCTAGGAAAAATGACATATATTAGTGTGAAAAATGCCTTTACATCCATGGAAAAAGAAACCCGTGAAATGTTACTGGAAAATAATAGCGTTAATTATTGCATGTTTTATCAGCTATGCGAATCAGGATTGTTGCTGAAAAATATCTTGCACTTATAATGAAATGCCGAGGTAATGCCTTACGGCAATGGTTTTGCTATGAAAATGCATTATTTTGTTTAATGGACTGTGGATTTCTGCATTGGTCGTTGCGGTACAAAAATATTCTATGGTTTTCAAATTTAATACGATGATCTATAATGTGTTGGGCTTGATGTA
>JASANE010012540.1:0-22289 GCA_030248225.1 Trileptium ribeirensis
CTTCAAACGTCGGTAGTGAAAGCATGAGATCACGACAACAACAACAACGGAACTATGCAAAACTCTACGATCGACACCGATCGATTTCGACACAGTTTCTAATTCAAATCCTTAAGTCTGACTGGGTTACGTCGCTAAGCATGAAATTATAAAATCAAGCTGCAATACTCGCCTCAATTCACCGCTGCTCGCTTGTTGTTCGTTTGTTGTTGGCTTGCATCTTGCTCGGGCGAAAAGAAAATTTTAGTACAAGCGAGTTCCTCGCTCGTTTGTATGGTGACAGACAATTGTGGTGAGTACTCTGTAACGAAATGGTTTTAAAAAATTTTCAAACGAGCAACAACTGCGATTAAACATGACGTGGAACATGGTTTTATTTCTGTTGGAAAAGAATTATTATTATGGTGGATGCCGAAAATGTCGCTCGCTCATATAAAACTAGTTATAAGAAATTTTTTTATTGATTTTAATAATTCTTTCGAAATCTCAAGACTCGTTCGAAGTTTAGGCTGTTCACTGAAAAATGCTAAATGTGCAATAAAATGCGCGAATCGCGCTTTCAAAACATTGTACTACTTTTTGATCTTTTATGCTAATATACATTTTATGAAATTTTGATTTTGCTGAAATTATGTTTTACGCATAGAATCTAAATGTTACGAAGATGAATAAGAAATTTAATATACCGTGCAATATTTCGTTTTTTTCTGAAAGTGTTTTCGTTCTACATTACTCGCCAAAAATGACCATCGCGTTTCGAGTGAGCAGTGGATCGCTCAGGATATCGAAACTATTTAAATTAATAGTAAATCTATTTTAGAACAAACTTATTTCGAGCGAGTCGCGAGCTAGCAACGGTCATTTTTGGCGAGTACTGTAGCTATGGGGATAACATAAAACGATGTCTACACCAGGTCTGGTTTTACTGTGTGAAAAGAACGAGTAAAAAAACTTCCGTTCACACTGATGAGCGTTTAAGTCAAATTTTGGTCAAAATTTCAATGCGTTTTTGGGAATTTGAACGTGTGAACACTAGTCAAACATTTCAAGGATATTTTTGATCAGTGAACGACGAACACGTGTTACTTGAAAATTTTTGAGCTAGATTTGTGAAAAAAACTTATTTTCATCATTTCGCCTGGGTTGGCATAAAATTTTTTAGTGTAGATCTTAACTAACACTGTGGCCATTAAAGCTACAGGGTGTAGTTCCAAGCTACACCCAAATCACTATATCATAGCATTTTCTGGCTAAGCTTTATATATACCTAATTTTATGTTAGACTTTCGAATTTAAACAAAAAATATTTGAGATTTAATGTCGAAAGTCCGAAATATTGTATAGGCCAGGTTGAAGTTAGTGTTGGTTTTTCACACATAATTATTGGAATATAATGTGTTACTTGTGCTGTGGTAACTTGCGCTATTCTATTACATGCCTTGTTAAATTATTGTGATAAAAATACTTTACGCTAGCCATAAATCTGCGCCTTTTTCGCTGTGGTTTCAAACAAACAGACTTCAAGCGCAGAGCGAACAAATTTTAAAGAATTATTCGAAGAAGATTAAAAGTTTTCAACTGTTGTTGTTTTTTAATATTTACACGATCGAATATATTTAATCATCCACATACTGTCGAACGGACGAACAGCAGTCATTTCTGTCGGGGACTGTACTCAAATATTTCGACATGACTATGTATCCTAGCAGTGTTTGATACTGGCATGGTTTTTCTTACTCTGTCAGCAATGAATTTGGATTTTGCAGTAGATAATTGGCATATTGAACCGGGTGGCTTGTGGTAGTTTAATCAAATGGTGATAGAATACCGTTTAATACGTAACTATTATGAGCAGCCAAACTTATAACGATAGATTCTTACCAATGTGTGTCAGAAATTTATTTCATTAAAAAGCTTCCAATGCATTATTTAAGGAAATAATGACAGTGTGTTTGGTCCGAGTTAGAAGATCGCTGGTCGCATAACGTGATAACTGATAACCTGATCGCTGAGCAGCACTCTGCTGGGTAACTTCCGCGATCGGGTCAAAGGCCAGTGGGACGTCACTTACCGCGCCAAACACTGTCTGTTACGAACAGCGTTGAATGTTTTGATTAAGCGTGTACTGTGCAATTGGCGAAGACACTGATAGATATATGGTGGGTAATATATACACTGCTAAGCATCGATCGCTGCAAAAGCCATAGAAATTACTTAAAATCGACTAAAATTGAGCATCAAAATTTAGCTCCAAATTTGAGTTCAAAATAGGACCGAAATTCTGAAGCTTTTTGTTGTTAATTTGAAGACTCGTCGCTTTTTTTCATGACTTAAACATCAGAACATTTGTCTGATTCCTTAAATACCCCATACGTTTCATCAGCTACTAATAAAGACAAGTAAACCCATAATCCATCGTTTGCTATTTATTTAAAACAAATCCTTTATAATTGAATTTCTCTGAGTCATTCATATATTATACATTAACATAAAATAGCATCAGTAAAATACAAAATGACTTCTATTTTTAAAACGATAAAATAATTATTTCTTAACGATTCTACAAAATTTGACACGGCTTTCTTTTATGTCAAAAATGACTATTATACGTACGGGCACGCGTCGAAAATAGATAAATTTAATACCATGACCTAAAATGATTCTTAAATATTATTTTTAAAATCTGTTTTAGACTCAAATTTAACGAAAAAACTTTCGTTATCATGTTTTATTAGAACAACAGAGTCTTTTTGTTCTAAATCGGGTCTAGAAATAGATATTATTAATGTATCGTTTAGTATATAGCAAGGTTTGTGCACCATCATGGCATTGTAGTTATTGAAATTTAATTATTCATTTGTGGTTTTATTCAAATTTGGGCTTTTAAGCCAGGGATTTGGGGTTGACTTGTATCGAAAAAGGCTTCTAAGAAGGCGCGTATATTTATCCGAAAAAGTGTTCAACTCCGACTAGAATATGTTAGACGCTTTACTTATGTTTGATCACTTACACTATTCTGCATACACTCAAAATACTTTCCTTGAAAGGTTTAAATTTAAATTTAAAGAGGTTTTTTTATTTTTACACAACCACAATATTGATATAAAATTGAAAGAATATTCCTTGAAATTTGAAAGAACAATTCTTTGAGTTTTAAAAGAACGTTGTGTTGAGGCAAAAATCAAAGAAACTACTTTGCAGAAACCTATTTTTAGTGTAGATGACGTACATCGGCATCTCATTCATTTGCAAACAATGACGAAATCTGTTTCCAATTGCAGGACAGTGGGCGTACAATTGGCCATTGAACGGCACCAAACGTTGCGGTGCAGACCAGGATTTGATCGGGCCAACAAGAATTGTAGCAATTGGCTGTAGTCACGTATGGCGGTACCACACCCCGGCAAACTTTATTGTATCGCTAGACATTCCTAATCACAAATAGCATTCCACCGTGTCATCACCACTAATAGTAGCACCTTCGAATTGATAAATATTTTTACTTGAATATATCACACAGTGTGTAGAAATAGGGCGGAATTGTGGAATACACATCGGTAGTTTTTGATTTAAAAATTTTTTGATTGATATATTCTATTCAAAAATTGTTCCTCAGATCTTATGCTCGGGACTATAAGTTCCCGCTTTGACTGCTCTTGCGGAGAGAAACTCGTTATTCAATTTATTGCAGTATAATAACCTGCAAAAATAAACAGTGATTTTGATTTCCGAGTTATTTCCTAGCAAACTCCATCGAATTCTCAAATTTGGTTAGATAGAAATTTGAATTTTCATATATAGTCGATATATTCATTGTCTGTTCAAATTGAAAAGATCTGCCCGCAATTCGAACACATACATCTAGCTTGCAAGACTAGCGCGCTACCACTACACCAGAGGCCCCGGTCAACTCGCGTTGAACCTGCGAAAGCTATGCCGCACAATGTGAGTATAAATGGCAAAATTTTCTCTTCCTATATTTCTTATTTCTTAAAGTGGTTGTGCCTTAAAAATCAAATAAATCTTTAATATCATAAAGCATAGTAAACTAAATGTTAACTTATTAGTTCAAAGCATACTTATATGACATAAATTATAAAATTGAAATATTGTAAGTATATATATGAAATAGCAGCACACAGAAAGTAGTATATTTATTCTGAAACAGCCAAATCTGCAATACATATCTGTCTCTGGTGCTGTCTACACGATGACTTTCTTATTCTGCCCATGGCTTCAAAAAGTATTGATTTTCAAAAGACAATATCCGCTAAACGGTATTACAAGGACCATTGAAACTAATTCTTCAAATGTCAAGGACGTAAAAGTGCTGATTATAAGCTGGTAATTATAAAATTTAAAATTTTACAATCGATCCACGCATATAGTACTTATGGTTGCGCGCCATACTATTCAAAACTACAGTGTATGTGCAAATTGACACCGTGTTAGGAATAAAGGTTGTAGAAAGTACTATAAAATATTATAGAATAGGTACTGAAAACACGCGAAAGCTGTGGTGATCTGCAGTTTGATGGTATTAGTCGTGAAGGCATGCCAGGCCAGATCCGGAAACCATGTGTGCCTACCGAGCAAGGTCCAACCCGTTTTACAGCCGGATGGATTCCTTGGAGCATCACGGTTTTTCTAAGAGCTTTGCTCAAGAACATTACGCCGCGCATCGGGTTTGAGCACCGTGACCACCACACAACTAATCACTACGCTACAAAACTCATTATATATAATTGTATTAATATTTTTAAAAATTATTATTAAAATTATTAACAAGTCATCCTCAGCTACATACATCCGATAGACGTGTTCGAAAATTCCTTCAGACGAAGAGTCCTCGGCATCTCACAATTTGATCGTCTAAGGAACAATACTATAAGATCACCTGGTGTCAAGTTATGATCTGCTAAAGCAGGCATGCGTTACACTACACCGGGTCATACACTTTGGATGAAGGACACATATAAGCTCCGACCTGGAACGGCAAAAGCTCCAGCACACCGGACGCGCCCAGAGAGCCGAGTCGTTCAATCTTGGAAGCGTCAGATCGTCAAAGATTGCGAACATCCCATTGAGTCAATGGCGCAACGATCTAGTCTCGGCAAAGATTCTTACTGCCAGCAACAAAGAAATGTGGCAAAGGATCAAGGATATAAAGGCAGCCTGCAACCGCAGGGTGTGGTCAACATGTAATCAATTAAAATCATGATATTTATAAATATATGTAAAAATTTTATATTACAAATATATACCATATATCTGATTGTTCTGCTAATTTCAAATCCCTTCTAAAATTATATTCAGGACGTCTAAATTGCTCAAATCTTTCGGAAATTCATCAGAAATAGCAATTATGAGCTAATTTTTGGAATCCCCGAATAATGGTATATAAAAATCACGTATCTTATTGATAATGTGGCATTGTAAAATTGTAATCACAACTTTGCTTATTTTCGTAAAATTTTTATAACGTCTTATTTATTATACAAAAGTACTTTTAATTTTCAAAACAAGTTATCTACTTGAAACAAACATGGCAATTTAAGCCACTATCTTTAAAACATTATGAGTTAAATATTTCAAACTCTTTCAAGCATACTTTAAACGTATATTTCTTGTAATTTTGGGCAAAATATTGGCATAATGGAGAGTTGATCTTGGAACGGTTGGCTGCGATTCTTGCGCACTAGCCACTATACCATTGAATAAGATTTATTCATGTCTTTAATCCGGAGCCTTCGAGAGCGGACGAATAACAACGAAAATTGCAAACATGACAAACACGACAAACCCGCTTAGTGCATTGTGGCAACGGAAATGGTTAATGATAGCCTGGCCGAAGCAGTGAAGTCAAATCGGGTGTAGGCTTGGATCAATCCCCATTTTATTAAATTGCTGCCTGAGTCATACAAACAGCGTCGTAATCAGGAGATGGCATGACCTAATATAAGCTTAAAGCTAATATCTGTTTGTATATAAAGTTCATATCTGGCTATGATCGGTATTATAGTGAAAGACTACAATAAATTATGGCCAGAAGTTATTTCGTGAAAGCGTTTATGAAGAAACGAAAAATGTTTGCTTGTAGGAATTTCGCCGTTTCAGCCACAATTATAAGATCAACAATTATGAGATAAACATATAGGATTCTCAGATCTCCAAACAAATCCATAGAAGACCTTGAAATAAATTTCTAATTAGTGTCATAAATCCATGTTTAGTCAGCAATTATCTATATACAAAATAGATATTAATAAATAAATATATCTGAGGACTATTTACAAATGCAAAAAATTTATTAAATTCAAATGTAGTTGTTCTTGATTGATTGATTAAATAAAGGTGCGGCAGTATTTCCACCGTTTGTATGACGACTAAACGACAAAGTGCCTTCACAACAATTCGTACTGTTAGAGATAATCAGATAGATTTTAATATGGTTTCCAGAATAACTCTTGAACTCTTTGAAAGTTAAAATATATCGGTCAAACATTGAGTCCAGTTTCAAAGAATCGAATTCCAAACGCTTGTGAGTGATAACGAACAAACACACCTTTGTAGTCAATATCAATATGTCAAGTATAAACAACAGTAGAACGAAAATAGTAAATAAGAGTTTAAAGATTTTGAGGTAAATAGAGCACCGCTGTATACGTATTAACAACATGTTTATTACCGGTGAAGCCAGCCTTATTACATAGAACTGTTATGCATTGTCAATACTCACACTGTACATGTGAGATATAGACCAGATGAAAGATCCTGTTATACAAAAATAATAGACTGGCATGTGGAAAATAAACAGATAAAATCAGAAAGGCCATAGAGCCACTTACAACTGATCACAGTTTGAAACGATATTGGTGATAACACTAAATAACTACTGCACGTAGAGATGCATGTGCCATTTACGATTGATATAAATGTAGGATTTAAAAAAATTATTTGAAGGACACTGTTTAGGTCCGAATAAATGCTGAATTTTTTGTTCAAATGAGCGAGATAGACTAAATTTAATTTAATATATAACCACGATTTGAACAGAACAGTTTTGAGTTGCCTCAAATAGCTGTAGACCATTGCATGACTTTTAAATGCCTCAACTCGGACGTAAATGGTTGCCAAACACTTTTCATGTCCTCTCATAATACCAGTCGACGATAAAACAGCTAAATAGGTGGTAAAACACAAGATCCAAGGCAAGAAGAAATTTCGCCCTGCGTTGATATATGGACCTCTTTACCTAAATCAATAGTATGCTCAGTAAATACGAAGAGCTTTTAAAAAATCAGCTCTGGAATAACAATATTTTGAATCGATATCTCTCCTAATACCGGGACTTATGTTATAGGCAACAGTAAGGACGCGTCCCGCTTTACCGCATATTCCTTACTGCATTCATGCTTCAAATTTTTAATGTATCCTACGTCTTTGCATGTTGTATAATATAAAGTGTAGACGTAATCTTGACACTTAACAAACTTTGATATTTACAATAAAAAAATTAGATAAAAAGGCATCAGAGTCTGCTATCATTTAGATATTAGCAAGTTTCTGTGAAATCAAAAGAAATCTGGGACTGCCCAATCTTTTATTACCGATGCGACACAATAATTTCAAATTTCAGACATTATACAGTTGCATACAAAAATTACCACTGGTACCGAAATAGTTTATGACCATAGTCAAAAGTAATTATAGGTGATAATTAGAGAGATGGTGAATTGGTACCAGCAATATTTTGAAATATTCCATGATTGTATATGCAATTCCGTATCCAATTACGATTGTAATAAAAATATGTACTAATTATCATAATTTAATCATCATGAAACAATAAAATGTAATCATGATCTAAGATAAAAATAATATGATAACTCTTACCAATTGAACTATTTAGTACAGCTGATGATATCATATGATCATCTTTTGAATTGAAATTCTGAAATATTACACCACAACCGCAATATTTTGGGTAATAACTACTGTTCACTTACTACTTCTGAAAAATACCGTACGCGAATTCATGTTACTATTTTCTAATTTGCCTTTTACTGTTTCGTATTTCTGTAGTTCATGAAATATATATAATCTTCGAAATAACGATCAGTTGAGAGCATTCAAATAATATTTTTTCATATATCTTCTCTTAAATATTTTATGCCTGTTTTTTAAATTAAACGTGTGGACTTCAGGCGAATTCCAGATGTACTGACGTTTTTAATTCCAAAATTGACACATTTTTCACAGGGTACACTGGAGAACCAGCTACTCTACCGCGTTTGTCGGACGGCATGGTTAGCTCGCTTTCCGACGATCATCAAGGTTCTCCCTCCTCAATACGATCGTGGCTAGTGCACGGGCTCGGAGTAAACGATCCAGGTTCAATACGTCCACGCGGCAGAAAGTGTGTTTAAAGTTGGACGAAATATGCGTTAATTCAAAGAGGAAAGGATTTCATCAAAATGTAAACTATCGATCGATTAAACCATTTTGGGTAAACAGAACAAAAGTAACTTGACAAGTAATAGTCAAGTAATTATAGTAATGTGTAAGAAATTAACGATATATTACTGATCGCACATAGTGCAGTAATACTTTAAATAGTCACTCAGCCCCTAGCCTCAGTCCAGGTTTAATTAGTTAACGATTGAGAATTAAATATAGACCCTATCTCACTTGATCTAGGCGTATTCCTTATAGTCTGAACCTTTTGCCACCTGAATTGAAATATAATGCATAGATTTGCTAATTTGTGTCGTCAATATTAAGCACTTTTAGGCCCATGCACAGTCCCAATATGGCAACAACATCCTAGAACCTGGCTTAAAAAAGATTAAAAAAACTCGTCGAACGAACAAAATAACACTACGAGAACATTGTGAAGAATCAATGCAAATTAAGCTAAAATTTTGAAAATTTGTGGCTGTTTTTAAGCTTAATTTATAGATCGTAAACTGGTTTGTAAATAAAATCTTTTCCGGCTTTCCATATCGATGTTTAGTTCTGGATCAGACGAACTAATCAATATTGAGCCGGTGGTTGTCAAGAGGCTCATATAGAGTAAAATATTTACTATCCGTGATGGTTTCATATGTGTGGGAGGAGCAGTGACGGATGAACCTTATGGCCGCATTATTTCGCGTTGTCCTAAAAGGGACTGGACTAAAACTATTTCCAAATTAATATTAGGCGTGAGTGAAAACTTCTTTACAAAGGTGAACTACGAGTGAAACCAACTCCCAATACTGATTTTTCTAAGCTGTAACTACTGCCAATACGAAAATATTTGTGAAATTAAAATATCTAGCGTAGTTTAACTCGGTGCGATAGCTAAATTATTTAATATTTTAAATTTATATTAATTCACAAATAGTTTCAGTCGGGAGGCCTCTATAATACTTAGGCCCTCTTTCGCCCAATTGGTGTACTGACTGTGGTTGGAACAGCTCTGGCTTATTATTCCTAAAGGAAAAATCTGGCTATTCAATGTCAGTAAACCCAAAATTATCAACCGCGTGGCTCTGCATCATCGAGCACAACGAAACGCATTGAACTAGTTTAGCATTAGTCTTTTTACACTGGACACCGCACTGGGTTTAAAAATATCAAGCCGATTCGATTCCGCCGGACTCGAGGACCCCCCAAATAGTGTTCCAGTAACTGGCTTTCAAAAATTTGGAATTATTACTCATAACTGGGCGGCGCTTGGGTTTTTAGAAACAATTTTATCGAAAAGTGGCAAGGGTACATAACGAGGACGCAACCCAAATCTCACAAGTATATAGTTTACACGCACCTCTGTGCTCTTTCCAAAGTAATTGACCCAGTCCACTTTTAAGTACGGCTTGCCTGAATTTAATATTATGACCCTTACCCGACCCAACGCGATTGCGGTCTGTAATACAAAACGCTCCTACATATTTCGAATCGTACAAGTGCTTAAAGAGGGACCCAGCTGCTGACCTGAAATGGACACAGTTTTGGAAACTATCAAATTTGTAGCAAAACCAGCTTTATCAATCCTTTAACGCCGTCAATTCTTCAACAACAACTGATTTACGCTTCACGGTGTTGCGCTAACTAAACTCGCCGCGTACCGCACGATTTTAGTTGGCTTTTCGACGAGCCTTTAAGGATTCGACCAATAGCTCCCAAATATCTGAACAGCTGGTTAATGTTACTTTCGCTCACGCCTTCAGGGTTCGATACCTCGCGGCCACCTATAACTGCTAACCGATCCACGACGTAAAACGATAAAAACATTACACACTGGTTCTGAAAGCAAATACTGTAATAAATATAGTGTATAAAATATAGACGATGTTAAATATTTATTTTAATTATATGAACACAAATATTATAATCGCTATTTCTGATGTAATAATTGAAACCAAGTGGCTTGGGCGTTCCTGGATTTATCCATGTGAACTATATAATTATAGAAATAAGCTGGTTTAAACAAAAGCGCATGAAACAGATACTGGTGCAGTTTCTTCCAGTTGATGACATGTCACCAACTGGCTTTTAATTTAACTACACGTAGTTAATATTTGTAATCAAACAATACAACAACCTAAAATATTAGCATCACAAATAAAATATCATAAAGCTTAAACGTATAATTATCGTATACTGTTCAGCTTGGACGGAGATAGATGAGAAAAGTAGTCGTTCAAGGATTATCTTCGTTATTAAAGAAAAGATCTACGCGTGAACTTCTTACGGTTGGATCGATCTCGGGCATTTACTTTGCAAAATTAGCTCGCTACCACTATGCCACAGGTTCTGATCAAGTCGCTATCCAACTTTCGCTATGCACGATAGCATTGCACTTAATCGCGCTGCACAAAATAAGAGGTATCACTAAAAGAAAATCCTAGATCAGAAGTGACTGCACGATAGCTCTTCTCTAAATTATCAACGATTTGCTACGGTCGATTCGGAAATATAATCGGCCGGAAACCTTCGTCAAACTCGTTGCAAAAAACAATTGCTCAAATCGCAAGGTTATCTACAAAATGTCGAAGATTTACATCGCCGCTACGTCGTCATCAGAGGTTTACAAAAATGGTACGAATCGGTTTTAAGTCTGCTAGTACCTACATCCAACGGCTTCGGTCGAAAACCAGATTCCCTTATGGGAACACAGTTCTGTCGAAATAATCACGGTCAGTCTACTCGAGCAAGGTTGCTGAAAGTTGCATTACCATCTTCTTCCGAACAAAAATAAATCCTTCATTAGTGGCCAAACCTAAAAAATAGTTAGGTAGCTCCGCAAAATTACAAATTTTCTTAAATTCCTTTCACTCCTCAAATAGTTCACAAGTTTTTGGCATCCCTGACAACAAACCACAGCCATTCACCCGATGGCTTTTCACAATATTTTCTAAAAGAAATACACGACACATTCCGCTTGCCCATATTTTTGAACAATCCTTTATTACTGGTGTTATACCAAGGACATGGTTATACTTCGAGTCTTTTCTTTTAGCCCACCGCCAACCCGCATTTGGTCAATTTTGAAGAAACTGCTGATTTTGGGATCAAACGCTTCAGCTCGATGAGGTGGTTCAGAAAATATTCATTTTACCCACATCTATGTAAAATATTTTTTTCGATTTTTTGAGGTCCCAATGGTCCCGCAGGCCATGCCGTTCTCGATATAATAAGCCTAAGCCTTAGTTTTAGCGTAAGCTAAGGTCCTTATATGCAGGGGCGCCCGCAGGGGGGGCAAGGGGGGGCACTTGCCCCCCCCCCTGGAAAATGGAGGTGCGGAAAAATCATAAGGGTCCCCCCTTGTGAAAATTTGCCTCCGAAAATCATTTTCAGAGGCACCTTAAAATTAAATTTTAGACAAAAAATGTAAAAATTTTCCCTGCGGGGCTTGAATCAATGCAAATCAACCTTTTCCATACTGCGAAATTTAACTTTTGGGGAAGCCTAACGGTCGACCTTACCCGTACATACCATAATATGGTGGCATAAGCCCATATGAAGTGTAGGCTAGCGCAGTGGATTAAATGATTGATTCAATGATTGATACAGTATTTGATCATTTGATATTGATTCATTTGTATCTTTTCAGGGCGCGGCTTACGCAGTATTAACGTTTATATTTGGATGTACATAGGGATTATAGTTTTGGGTGTGGGATGAAACATGCATATCTGAAAACCGTAATTGTGCTGTGAAGTAGAACTGAATTTTAAGCAAAACTTAGAGAAAGACCGCCAATTTTGTGTTTACAAGTTGCCTTAATGCGGTGCGGTAAACGAGTCTTAAATAAGAAAAAAATTCTTGCCCCCCTCTGGAAAAATTTCTGCGGGCGCCCTTGCTTATATGACACATACACTAATCCTAAGCTTAAATCAGGTTACCGCTGCACCCCGAACCCCGGCTCTAAGCTATTCTTTTTTTCTAACGTTGTAACGCACCACCCCTCAGGGTTACTTGGGCCCTCATAACTTTCTAATGGTGGCGTAGATTGCAATATGCTAGACACCAGTAGATTTCTCATCAAGCCGAGTCGACCGGTACCCAACATGACCATATTTCGAAGAAAACATTTTTTGGGATCCCAAGAGGGAACCACTAGGACCCCAAAAAATCGAAAAAATTTTCAGAGATGTGGGTAAAATGAGTATTTTCTGAACCGCCTCATCGAACTGAATTGATTGATACCAAAATCAGCTCTGTATCTTCAAAACTGACCAAATTCGGGCTGGGAGGAGATAAAAGAAAAGACCCTATACTTCGACGTTGTAGTATATAATTTTTAAGAAGAGAGATCCGTCAATGCCACTAAATTACGGCCCGTTATCATTAATTCCAACATGCTGTAAGATGATGGAAGCTAGTGGAAAAGACTCTATCACCAAATTCTGTGAAAGAAATGAAATTATCTACCCAAACTAAGGCGGATATATATCAAAAAGTCTACTATTACTCAGTTTCTTGAATATTTATATGATTTAACATTTGAATTGAATAAAAATCTTTGGTGATATCGTACAAACTTCGCAAAAACTCTTGATACCTTCTCACATATCAAATAGTTGCACAAAGTATGGGTTATTGGGTTATATGGTAGCCTACACAGATGGTTAGGTGCGTTTTTGAAAGCTCGTCAATTTATCGTAAATCTAAATAACGTATTTTGTTGGCGCAGAAATGTCCCGTCAAGAGTGCCGCAAGGCAGTGTACTTAGCCCAACTTTATATTTCTTATATATAAATCACGATGTAACTGATGTATCTAATATATCATGTAAAATATCTGGCGATGACCTTAAATTATACACTGCTTTTTTGCCAAATGACAGCAAGCATCAATTGATGCAATACCGAGCTACAAGCTGTTTCGGGTTGATAAAATGTCAATTGAGAATTTGTTTTCCGAAATGCAGCGTTTTACATTTTGGAAGCCAAAATCTAAATTCTGTTTACACTCTGAACGATGTAGTAACCCCTGCGGTTGACTCTTACAAAGAGATTTAGTAATGTTGTTGCACAAAAACATCAGCTCTAAAGATCACTGTAGCTATATAACTATGAAATCACATCGCGTTGTAAACATGCTATTTCGTTTCTTTATAAATTGTAATGTCTGTTCTTTGTTAGTGTTCTACACTTGTTACATTCGCTCAATTCCTGGATACGATTCCACCGTGTGATCACCTTTCGCACTTATGGAAACTGACAAAATACAACGAGCGCAATGTTATTTTACTCTCAGATTGTTCGCTTGGCCTGGTATTGCGGCGAAAATCGAGACTCGAATATCTCAAGATCGAACCATTAAAGCTTGCGCGATTGAAATTGGACCTCGTTATGGGGTACAAATACCTGAACAATGAGGTAAAACGGTGCTCGAATATGTTTTCGCAACAAATATGAACATTAGATGTTACATCATGAAGCTCATAAAACGTCAGTTCAACGTCACAGAATCCAGCTGGAGCTTTGCGACAAGGACTCTGGATCCCTGGAACTCACACCCAGAATTAGTGCAAAATAAGCCAATGCTGTGAACGTCGGAAATATTCAGCGCTTTATTCAAATTATAGTGAAATTAAATGGATTCCTGCGTTACGACAGACACCATTAATATGGGCTGGACGTAAGTTGGTGCCTCCATAGCTTTCTTATTTTTATTAGATATTTCATGACAGTTTATGAAATATTGCGTCTGAGTTATATGTCGTATTGTTTTTGGACGCAATCAAACATGATGTAAGTTTTCCAGTAAACTAATTGTTGGACAGGGAGCCGATAGCCGAACAATGCGAACACAAAACAACCGATTTCAGACTACGTACCCTTTATGGTTTGATACCGATGAGTGTAATGAAGCTTAGATCATTTTATTCAAAGAAGGGATGAAAATCAGATACGATGAATGTAACCAATAAATGCTTCCAAAATATTGATTGCAGGTGTGAAATATAATCGTATTTAATTAAACAACTAATCTAAAATTATTTTTCATATATTTGGTAAATGAATTACAGTGAAACAAAAGCACCCGGGAGTTAGACTGAATATTAGCTTGGAACGGTTCCCACGCATTATGCTGGTCGACTAGAGCGAACCCTAGGATGCAAATTGAAAAATATTTTACGGATCAAAACCTGTAGGCACCAGCCAAAACTAGCGGGCAAGTCCCACTCAGCGCTTCCCCACTCCGGTGGCTACGATGAACAGAATATGGAAAATGTTTTAATAAAAGCATTTGATTATAATAAATATTTGCATTTCGATATATCTACTATAATTTGAAAACAAAACGATACTTAATCCAATTAATTAATTAGTTTTGTTCCTTCCGAATCCAATTCACTCATCCGAATCATTTGTTTATTCGGCGATCAAATGACTACGAAATTGATAGAAAAGAGGTTGGATATCATTCCTTTTTCTTTTAATGAATTATAAATATTAAAATATTATTTCACTTATGAATCAAAATTGAATTCTAAGAAGAATTGAATATAAAATTTTACATGACAAGTTGTGTTAGCAGTAAGGCTAACCGCATTAAAGTATGATTGGTTAAAGAAAAATTTTCAATCAATCATCACAGTTACAAAAGTGGGTCAATCTTTCAAGGCAGGGGGTAACTGCTGCCACGAAAATATTCTCTCTGTGCGCCAAGATTGCCCTTATCAAAGAAAGATTTCTTAACTAAGAAGTCACCATACCTTTTACCGCTTTCTAAACTAACAAAAAGCTTAAAGGAACAAGTTAGCTTGTTAGATAGGCATCTAATAGCTGTAGCATGTCTTGCCGAGTGGTCGGAGATGTATTCGCTCAGTTAAAGGCAACTCCGAGGGTGCTAGTCAACGATTTTAAAACAGTTGAATATACAAATACCACAATCCGTTTCACAACTAAATTCTGGCATAGTTTTCACATAAATTTATTAGCTCTGCTATAATAAAATACAGGAAAGTAACAAAGAGTAATAGTTCACAATAGCGTGGGGTAACGTTCTGTTGAAAACGGAACATAATCTCAAAAGAATACTTAATGTCTCTAAAGTTTAAAATTTGACCCGCCGATTCCCAGATTTTTTCATTTTCCATAGATTTAGATCAAGGTAGTATGCTTTCTCTGAATAAATTTCAGCGAGTGGCGAATACATTGTCTTTGCGGCACTACAACAGTGAAACAAACTCAGTGTAGCTTACAATACAGACAAAAGTCTTATTACCATAGCTAGGCTAACTATATGAGTGACAAGCCCAATTTCCAGCTATAAATAAGCAACTAATTAACTCTTCGCCGGGTACAATTTGTCCAACAGCCACGGTATGCAACGCGAAGTCTTGGGTGAATTGAGTTTGCTGCAAAATATCCGTAACCTTGTGTCAGTTATCTTCTCGCTAAGGCCAGTATCGTTGTACAACCGAGTAATACCGATCTGACACGAGACTCAGTTGTTTGTATACGCAAATTGCTAGAGGATCCAGTATTGGGCGGGGGGCGGCCCACGTCAGGGTATAGATATATCAAAAACGTGAAATGTAGGAATAATTAAAAATGTGAACATAAAAATGGGTATCGAAAATTTCTAGCAAATTCCTGTATGCCATCAAACTTATCACTACCAAATTATAATTTACAATGTACAGTTTTAAAATGAAACAGCACGTTACATTTACGTTACAAAACGTTGCATTTTAGTATATACGTGTTCTTCATACGCTCAAACATTTTGCTCAAATTTTGATCTAAATTTGAAGGCATGTCTTTTGCATTATTGATAAATTGCAACGTGTGAACACTGCTTAAACTTTTCAACGATATGCCTTTAGCCAATCGTCGACGAGATGCATTACCAGAAAAAGTTTAAGCTTAAATTTTTATATCAAATTTTGAAACATCCCTATTTTCCGTTAAAAATGAGCTTCAAATTTTGATCAAAAAGTTTGAGCGTATGAACACGCCTAAGCATTGGTTTAATAAGAAAAGCAGGAATATAAAAGAGGATGAAATTGTTTGTTAACTTAATCGTAACCACAGTTTATTGTTGTCACTTAATCTAGCTTATACCGAGCTAAACTTGAGGATAAGTTTCGTATTTATATATTTTAGCTTTCATAATAAAAAATTCAAGCTGGGGTGATGTCTATATTGTACCCTAAACGTTATATTCAGAACTATTGTTAGGCCTTTAGTGCACTAAATTCAGGAAAATGCGTAATATTTGTACAGTTTTATAAAACGGAACGACAACCAAGTATAGTTTGTGCCTTTTACAACTTCAAGCAATTCCTAAACTGGAGATGTATATTATTATGATGTTATTTAAAACGGTTAAAATTATTGAACAACAATACTGTGGCTTCTGACGGTCAAGCAACCTTCTTTCACGTAATCTTATGCATTGCCCATATCAAACCCTGTCGATAGGTTAACAGACTGGCATCTGCAAAATAAATAGATGAGACCAAAATGGGTATAGCGCCAGTTACAGTCTCAAACGTACTAAGCGCCTAAATCGGCCAATTCCCAAATAAAAATTGGGCAATAAAGATTACAGAAAAAATATAACAAACTGTTGAACATGGGAAACAAAAAGAAAAGCCACCAAACTCAAAATCAGGATTTCCATACCTAGCTATGTAATATCTTGTCGTTATATTAGCCGCCACCAAATGATATAGAAATTAGCAGAAATTTGTTTGGACCGCCAGCGTCGCAACCTCGACCTAGGATATAGCCAAAAGTAGTAAAAGGCACAGCTAGGTGACCAAATCTTTACGGCGAAATAGAATAATTGGTTATGCCTCTTTCTATAAAACTATGGACTTGGTACAAAATTTGTGTATTGTTCTCGAATTTAATTCACTAAAGTCCCAACGGCAGTTGGCAATATAGTTAACAGTACAACGTTTCCAAATGATTAAGAGTATGAGTTGAAAAATTTGTTAAACAAATCACAGTGTCATGAAAATGAGTTGTTATTCTTTATTCTTGCTACGGCTGTCATGCCATTGATCTGTGAGAATTTTGCAGCCTTAGGCTTGATTACTTGAGCTGGTCTGTGGTCGCTACGCTCGGAATTAGATGCGTTCTTGAAACTATATCACTTTACGTTGAAATGGTAGAGAACTAAGTTCAACAGTTAATAGAAGAACCAAATCTTATAGGAGAGCAAAAAGCTAAATACTATATATTGAGTTGAATTTAGGCGGAACGTTATTCAAATTTCCACTTCTTACAATAGTATCGCAGACATTCTGGCACCATTTGACATCCTGCGTCTCCAAAAATAATTTTTGAAAAAATATATATAATTTATAATTTTATAATAACAAATATATTTTATATAAAATAATTTGTTTTGTTGAATGATGAATTGGCTGGCGTGCGGCTTATCATCACACAATTGTTCGGTATTTGCTTCAAGTTGAAACCAAAATCGTTAAAGTCTTTCAGCATATCACGATTACGTGGAAGGATTATATATTTCTTGGCTCGAAATTTTAACAACTACGTCTTGAGCAAAAGATCCCTTTCCCACTGGCAGCTGCTACGTAGAAGCAGTCTGCGAAACTTTACAATTACGTAGAACAATATGAGGATACTGTGAAGCAAGTTGGAAATCAATGCTGCAGCCTGGTGGCCATGATTAAACCCAAAGTTTAATTGTTAAAAACAGATACCATTCTACTATTTCGTGACTGCACCATAAGTTGTGATTGAGGAGGTAAATACACTTAATAATGCTGCATTCCCAATGGCGTTGTTTGTGTTAGTTAGGAATAAATGTAGCTGAAACGTTTTTGAATCCTTGCGTAGTCAACAGAAATTTGTAAAATTATCAACGGTGATATAATTATAGGACAATTTGTTTGGGCTACTTATCCTGGTTCATCGAACATAATCTGTTCGGACGGCAGTATGATCTAGTCCATAAATTGGGGTAACTAATCCTCTTGGATGATAACCGCACACAAATTAGAACTGGAGAGTAATAACAAGTTTTGGAAGATATAACTAGTTCGGATATTTAGCAAAATTGCTAAAAATCCAAACAAACGTTACACAAAAGCGTCACTATTGTGCAAATAATATTCACGCAGTAGTTTTGAGCAACAACAGAGGCTCCGCTATGAGTGTCTAACAAATTTTGAAACTTTCTGGTTAGTTCCAGTCTGATAAACATTGCGTGAATGTGTCTTGCGGTTAAATGTGTTTTGTGAAGACTTTTTGGTCACTAAATTGACACAAGTTGTGTAAACTATAAATGAAAGTTTACAATTTGATAAATATTATAACCTAAAATAGGCAGTCGAAATATAAGTTTTGATGAATGATTCCTCACGAAATCGATACATTTGGAATTCATACAATTTCTTGCTCTCAGCTTGATACCGAAATTGTATGATCGAACGGATGCAAATTGCGTTGCATATCAGAAATGTCCATTTTAATAAGAGACGAAATTATATAGTTTCACTACATTATTTCATCACAATTATTATAATCATCTTAAAATTTAGTGCAATTCTACCTAATTATTTCTAATGCAACACACTATGCAATGAACCTTGTAACCCACGTCAGGGGGCCAATGAATTATTTAGACAATAACATATAATGATACATTGTATTTTGAAACCTTAGCTAAGAATTTTTCATTTTGCCGTGTGTTTACAATGTATTTATGCACTGATTTCACAAATATCTCTAATCATAATAACAATTACTAAGCGTATGAGTCGGCGGATTTCCCAACTACCGTGAAAATTAGACTTTAATCAGGTTTGAAAACAGAAACAGAAAAGCAAAACTAGATCTTTAGTGTATTAGCTGTGTAGTACATTTGATAATAGTTACAAGGTAGAATTCAGAAATGAATTGGTTTGGTTGAACCGTCGTCTTGGTAACTTTAATCTTGGGCAAACTTAACTCATTCCTCACTCTTATTAACCAACAAATGTTGTATGAATGTTATATAGGAGACAATCACATGATATATAAAAAGACTAGTTATATATTTGACGAGGAAGAGTAATATCTGAAACTTGGAATTGGGGTGAAGTATTAAAGTATTTTCGTCTACGCAAGAAATGAGCGTTGGAACGGCCTCGACATCTAGGACTGGCTTGGTAAATACTAAAGGAAACTCCACAAACTGCTATAATAATTATCGATCTTAGTTCGCGATAAACCGTAGACATACAATGATCAATGGGTATTGCCAAAAGGTTGCTAAACAAATGAAGCTCGTATCTAAGCCTCAGTAGTAGCGCATCGCCAAAAAATATCCACCGAAGACACGTCAATTGCATCTCTCAGGTTTTCTTCAGAATATATAGCAATATCGTCACCATCAAAGCGAGGCAGGACAATTGAAAGCGGGAATATTTAAATACGCGCATAGATTTGAAAATTTAAAACCAACCTGTAAGCTAACGCAGTAATAGTCGTAGCAGCAATAACTAATCAATTATTAAAATACAATTTAAGCGTATAAAATTATAAATTATTGCTCTACGATATATCCAAGCTACAGCGTTCGCACAACATGAATGCCTTGTCGAATCGGCAGTTACTTCAAGCTTCCCGTTTGACTGTCCAGGTTAAATATTACAATATCGTACATATTTCTTTTGTCGTATTTGTGCTATTATCTACGCTCCGAGCGATTAAATTCTCCTTTCCAGAGCCCAAAATTCTGATATATCGTCTTTCAATAGTAACATAATGTATCTAGATAAAATTAAATTAAGGTACGCACTCGTAACTAAGCGAAATACGTGTTATATACTATCATGACTATATTAATTCTATACGAAAGCACTATTCGGTTATATGCAGGATATTGCGACAAGCAAAATTTTGTCATTCCCTGTTTCAAGAAATTTACTGAAATTCCAGTTTCTAAGATGAAAGTCAAAAACCGCTTAGAGTGAAATGACACCTCATTTACTTTATGTTACTAAGATTTTTATATATCTTTTTAAAATAACACAAAATATATAAAACTATCTTACAACTACGTTGCATGTTAGTTATAGCATTATAGCTTTTGCTACACGATTTTACAGTATACTCATAATTCATATTGCATTCGTTTGAACTCGTCACAACCGTGCATACAAATCTTCGATCGCATGTTGGCTATGCTACAACTATTATATGTACAGAAAGTCCAGTTATAAAACCATTAATTGAACATGTGAGTTGAGACAAAACTACGTCAGTTGAGCTATTAACAATATTGCAACTGCGAAAAAAATTTGCACCTCGCAACCATCAAAACCAATCAATTAATCGTTACCTGAGAATCAATGGCTACCCCCTCCGTTAAGATTTTCCGGTGACGCTTCTGCAATCAACTCTAAAATCCACATGTCTAGTATATATGCCTAGGAACACTAATCACTGAGTTGGCAAATCTAAGGTCTCGTCACTGTTCTACTTTGATTCAACCATTAGAAGACTTGTTGACTAAAAAGAAATAAACCCGCTGTGCATTTTAAAATCTATGTCTATAAATATATTCCAGCCTACTACTCAAGAATAATACTGTCTGGATGTTCGCGGTGGTCGGCAAAGGGAATTCTTTTCTGTTTGGCCGAATTTTGACAAAAAACGAAAATTTAAAAACATGAATGCAGTGTCAACAGTAGATCAATTCTTTTATGATTTTGTAGTCAAAATATTTGAAAACGTTTTGAAAATTGACACTCGAGGAAATTCAATTATGACCGCTGTTTGCCGGTTATATACGTTTGTACAAAATTAGTAAAGTTTTGGCTCAAAATTGAGCTCAAACTAATTTCGGTCAAATTCTGGGCTTAAAGTTTGAACGCAGCCTAAGACGTTCCAACAATCTGTGTTTGAAAAGTGGGAACATTCTGATGTCAGTAACTGAGGTAGAAACATATCAGAACGTAACTTAGCAGACATGTAATCGTGTAAAATATTAAGGCAGTCGGGCAAAACAACGCGTATAATATTTATAGTTGTGACCGGAAAAAACTTAATTACCCGTTAATTTGGCAGTATGATATTTGGTCGTTATTGATGGTTTGATATCAGATTCAGAAGATTTCGTAAGATTTTTTTATTTACATTCATTTAAGAAATTCATTGTTTACAGGAAATAAACATATATAAAGCATATACAGATAAAAACACTCGAAGGAATCAAAATGAGGTAAAACTAAACACTTAATATGCTGTTCCCTTATTTCTAAAGACTTGGTCAAATTTTTTGAGAACAAGTTTGAATCAAGTTCGGAACATTCTGAGGCCATTTGCAATCAAGATTCTCGGACATCAATTCAATCCACTAGGCGAACTAGAATATACTCATGAAGCTTGTTTGAAGTTTGCACAAATTCAGGCTGTCTTCTAGATTTTGTGCTACACAGTTGAAAATGATTGAAGCGGTAACTAATCCTGTATGCAAAATATTTCGTGTCATTTGTTAAACTCACGGTACAGGCGTCTGAGCTCCACATGTTATAGCCAAGCAAACAGCAAGCGAACTCATGGGAGAAGATCCTGGTGCGGGGTGGGTCCATTCTTCCAATAATCGGGTAACGACTCGGTTGGAAAACTAAATCTCCATTTCGTATCCTCCCAACTTCTCGTGCCCAAACTTTAGATCGAATCTGCGGCCTGAAATTTCTTCTACATGAAAACAAATTTTAGTACATAACTTGCGTGAGAATTATCATTGCCCGCTTTCAACTGCGTGGTATTTTTATTACCACAAGTTATAAAATTGTTTATCAATTACATTAAGCAATA
>JASANE010012541.1:0-10785 GCA_030248225.1 Trileptium ribeirensis
TAAACCGGAATTCCATGTCAGGTATGGTTTTTGCCTTTTGCCGGAACCCCAACCGGTATATGATTTTCGCCGCAACCCCAACCGGTATATGATTTTCGCCGCAACCCCAACCGGTATATGATTTTCGCCGCAACCAGAATTACGCTTACTTCCTGATATATATGTAAATTTAATGAATTATTACTCTCTGACTGTTGTAAGTATATATATGAATTAAAACAGTCTCTTAGTCGTGTTTTCAGCAATAATGTTTAACATTCTCAAATGCTGTATTTAGTGTGGTGGATAAAGTTCCACTTCAAATTCGTAGGATCACTTGCTTTATTTTGCATACGTAAATTTAATATAAATATACATAGTTATATATGTATCAGCGAATAACCGGAACCGTCCATTTAAACCGGAAGCGGACCCTGTATATATAGTAAAACAGATGAAGGAAGAAATGAAGGTATATACCGTGGATTTAAAATGTATTTGCGTAAATTGCGTCAAACTGAATGTGCTTGTAACTAAGCATGCTTGCATGGACCGTGGACTAAACACTTCCGCTATACCTCCAATCGCGTCCCTTTACTACACATACGTTTGTTACATGTTATTTTGTAAGCAACTTGAAATTATGGGTTTATATGGTTCTAAAACCGTGATTCTAAATGGTTCGTGCGAACTGTTATTGATAAAACTTACTAATACGATAACACAAATCCTTGATCAAGGAGACTCCGTTGACATTATTTTCTTAGACCTACAGAAAGCCTTTGACCGAGTCCCCCTCAAAAGGCTTCTACACAAACTACACGCGTACGGCATCCATATTCCGCTTCTACAATGGATTAGCTCTTGCCTCTGCGAGCGAAAACAATACTTATCAGTTGGTGAAGCGACCTCAGGTCATAGTGTCGTACACAGCGGAGTCATACAGGGCTCAACTCTAGGTCCTCTGCTTTTCAACATCTTCGTAGATGATCGCATCAGCTCATGCATCTTCAAATTTGCAGGCGACGCTGCGATCTGTCGTCGCATCTGCAAGAACTACCCGTCCCTAGACTGCAGTGATCTTCAAACAGATTTGTATAGTACAGGGTTGGTCACAGTATTGGATGATGAAATTTAACGTTAGCAAATGTAGTGTCCTACACCTCGGCCACAATAACCCTCAACAGCAATACTTTCTTGACGACGAAACCATTCCATCCAGTAATAACGTTAAATACCTCGGTGTTACCTTCAGCAATGACATGAAATTTTCTGCCCATTGCAATAATATTGCCAATAAAGCCTATCAGTCAGTTGCTCAAATACGACGATGTAACAGATACATTTGAACCAAATCTCTTGTTCAACTTCATAAATCACTAATTCGATCCGAGTCGAATATGCCACTTGTTGCTGGACACCTCACCTTAAGAAAGATATTGACACCATTGAACGCGTTCAACAAGCGTCAACTAGAATGACTCCCAATATACGAAATCTCAGCTACAACGAACGACTACAAGCTCTTCGTGTCCAATCCCTCAAGACAAGGCGCTTAAGAGCAGACCTAATTATGCTGTTCAAGCTAACTCATGGGCTCTACAATTTTGACTGCTCATCACTTTTTGACATTGTTTCTTCTTCCGGTCCTCGTCGCCACCACCTTCAGTTACGTAGCAGATCGACACCCCGTCTCGATTGTCGAAGATAGTGTTTCACCAATAAATATATTAGTGCATGGAATTCGTTGCCCTCCTATGTGGTGTCAGCCCCAACTCTCAAAGCCTTTAAATCAAGATTGCATCAGTTTGGCGCCGTCTAGCTGGCTGTTGCTACTGCCGCTGTATCAAATTTTTAGGAATGCCCCGCGGGAACCAAAAATTGTTGGTTCCGTCGACTCCTCCACGGAACAAAACAGACAAACCAATCGAACAGCCCAGCTACGCAACTCCGTGTATGGAAGGTACGATTATAAAAGAAAATAAAAGAAGGTATATAACTATAATTATCTGATCAGTGGTCATAGACATCGTTTAGGCTTCCGTTGGGCATCCAGTCCTATGAGCTAGATGATAATGATGATAACTTTGATCAGAATGCCATAAATGAGACAAACTGTTATGTATATTAAAACTCTCACAGTTTTAATAAATACACCTCATTGCCAGTTTCTGGCTGCTTTGCAGATTTGTTACTTTACTTCAATGTAGACTGGTTTACAATGTTCGCAATCGTACTGGCTGGTGCTTGACGCAATCTGTTGGCCAAGCTTACAGCTAAGCACTTCTAAATAATCTATATATACTCTGTTACCGATTTCTAACATATCCCGTAAATTTCTGAATGTATAAAATAGTTGCTACAAGCATCGAGGTAGCTTTGTTCAAACTACAGCAATGTTGCGATGAAAAATTCGCAATGAAATTACGTGTCCTGCTTACGTTTCACACAGCAATTTGCTGAATTAATCTTTTGTTTTGTTTGGTTCTATTGGAACTTGATCATTGTGTACATATTACTTATGTTTGGGCCACAAATGAAGCAAAAATGTTGAAAATTTCAAATAAAATTTTTATGTCAGAATTGCGCTTCCGGTACGGTTTTTGCCTTTTGTAGGAACCGCAATCGGAATATGATTTTGCCGGAACCAAAATTCCAGTTACTCCCTGGTATGTATATGTATGCAGTCTCTGCGTCATGACTTTTCAGCAGTAATGTTTAATAAATAATTCTCAAATAATGCTGTATATATTTAGTGTAGTGACGTCCCACCTCAAATTTGTAGGAGCACTTGCTTTACTTGCATAGCAATTATTACAAAGCCTATAGATATATACATAACAACATCACGTCAGCTCATTTGGCTTCTTTATGCTTTAAACATTTCGTCTTGTAAAGTTTTCGTTTAATTTTTGCAAGAGGATTTATTCTTCATGTTTTGTCTATCTTTGCATGTGGCAAATTTTTGACTCAAATTGTGACATTTTTGAATTTCTGTCCTCTTAGTTTTGCTTCTACTGGTGCTGTAAATATTTTAAACTGCGAAGTGAACGTTTATAGCTTTTCTGGATTTCTTGCGAACATCACAGAGATGTATATATCTCATCTACCAAATCGAATCTTAAGTGGAATTTTAGGTTTTTCTTAAATTTGCTTAAATGTTGGATGGAGATAAAAACTGCAACCATGTATATATAGGTTGTTTTCTGTTCCCGGTATCAGACCAGATATCACTCACGCTTCATATTAGTCGCTGTATCCTCGAAGTCCTGTAATGAGTTTGTCCAGTTTCTTGATTGAAACTGAGTATGGGAAAGCTACAGAGTTTTTAGGTTCTCTGCGTATTGGTATATATACTGTTAAAAGAACTCGTTTTATGTTTGGATCACGGGATTCATCACTGATTTGATATATTTTCTTTCATGAAATTACTGTTTAATGCACCACAGAATTTTAGCTATGATACTTTACCCATCACTGAGTTAATGGATTTTTGGCATTTTTATTTTGCCGCGTATTAATAAAACTAAGTTGTGCATCTACCTTTATTTTTGTGTTGCTACAAAGATTGCATGTTCAAAATATTACATCGCTTGAAACAGTGAATTCTGGCCATATTTCGCCATGCGATATTTTAAGTTATGGAGTTACAGGCTTGTTGTATATATCAGTTCTGTTAGAGCGGCCGTTTTGAAGATGTGAGCAAGAGTTAAAAACGTCGTGAAAAGGAATTATAATTTTAACTATGCGATTATAGCTTGTTGAGGATTAACTACTGCTGTCAAAAGATTAACGGTTGGCTGATAGTCAGGGAATAACTGTAACCAGGAACTTCTAATTTTAAGCGGAAGTGGAAGCGACGCATAGCTTTATAAATCTAGGTAAGGTAAAATATATGGAAAAATAGGTTTACACCTGTGGCATTATCGGCACTTTTTGACATTAATGAGGTTGAAGAGGTTCTGAAGACAGTGGTGTAAATTTGAAGGGTGGAATTAAAAAAAATCTTGACTTTGCGTTTTGATCTTGCAGGTGAACAGTAGGTTACATGTATTGTTCAACTTATTTAAACGCGGTGTCTTCATTGCTTTAAACTTGCAATGAGCATGACGTTATTTCTCTGGGTTGATGAAGAAGGCTATATGGTGATTGCCAAATTTATTCGCATTTTGAATTTTGCACGCGTAAGGCTAGAATAGGCCATTAATTTTTAGAGGTTCCAGGCAAGCGACCAGAGTTATTGATATTTGCAACTGTGGCAAACATGGATATCTGGATTGAACCGCCGATCTATGCACTCGGACACGAGATTAGTCATAGCCACTTAACCTATTTATAAATAAGCAAAAACATTTATACCTGTCTGTAGCACAATAAAACCATTTGGGTTGGCTAGAATTAAATTCATGCAGTATGTTAGTTCTAGCTCTATTACTTTCTCGAAACTTAGCTTGAACCTGTCTACGCGGCTGTGGCTTAAAATTGTTGTTTTACGTATTTACAAATATTTCGCATTTAAACATTTTTTCGAAGTGTAGGCGCAGACTTTTTGCTGACTTTATAATTTGTCAAAATAATGACTAGTGGTATGCATATATGCGGTATTGCAGCGTGTACAATGATTACGATGCTGCAAGTGATTATCGATTGATTGGTTTTGCAGTTGGGGTCGCTAGATTTAGATTTGAAAAACTTAAGCAATTCTAGCGATGGCTGATCGTTCCGTACTGATAGGTATATATATCAGGGAGTAACCGGAATTCCGGTTCCGGCGAAAATCGTCTTCCGGTTCCGGCAAAGGGCAAAAACCATACCGTAACCGGAATTCCGGTTTAAAAATTTTGTTTGAAATTTTCCACGTTTTTTGCTTTATCCTGTAATCCAAACATATGTAATATGTATTATACAATGATCAAGCTCCAATACAACCGCGCAAAAGAAAAGATTAACTAACCAATTTGCCGTGTGAAACGTAAGTAGGGCACATAATTTGAGCAGGAATTTTTCATAATAACCTGCAGGAGTTTGTTAAATCAAAGCCAGGTCGATGCTTGTAGCACTATTTTACTCATCCAGAAGTCTGTGGGATACGTTTGAATTAAACCGTTCCAACTCGGTAACAGAGTATGGCTTACGCAGAAGTACTTAGGGTATGCTTGGCTAACATAAATTGCGTCAAGCACCAGACACTGCGCTTGTAAACTTGATAAATCAGTCTAAATTGAAGTAAACTAACGTTATCTGCAACGCAGCTAGAAACTGCTTTCTTGGCAATGAACTGTATTTATTGAAACTGTGCGAACAGCATCACAGAGTGTCTCATTTATAGCATTCTGATTAGAAAGCTTTCATCATTATGATGTAACTGACGGCTACTGTTTGTCCAACGCTAACCTAAACAGTGTCTCTGACCACTGATCAGAAAATTACCTTCGATCTGTTATTTTCTCTTAGAATCATTTAAACCAATAATTTTAAGTTTCCTACAGAAGAACATGCAACAAACGTATGTGTAGTATAGGGAGGCGACTGGAGACGCAGCGAAAGTGTGTATTCTACGCTCCAAGCTTTGTAAGCACATTCGATTTGACGCAGTATACGCAATGGTGTATAGTGGAAGACATTTTTGCTCTGAATGTCCAAAAACCGACATATTTGATCGATATCTGTTTTACTATATATATATAAATTTCGAAGACCCGGTTCCGGATCCGGTGTAAATGGACGGTTCCGGTTGCTGGTTCCGGTTCCGGTTATTCCCTGATATATATGATATTATATTGCAGTATATATTTCATCTACAGGTCAACGAATAGGCACCATTAACTTCGGCTCTTTTACAAAGTGGAATTTACAGGGAGTTTCCAAGGAATTGAATGTCACATTCTTATCTGACCATAACACATTAAGCTAGCTGAAAATACCGGTCTCCTGGGAACGATTTTGAGCCTGGGGCAACTGTAGATAAAACATTTGGGGCAGCCCAAGATAAAATACATATGGTGGCAAGCTAAGATGAAACACATCTGATTGCGTGGGGGACTACTTAAGGTAAATACTCAGTAAAATGCGTAAAAACTCAGTACAATTTGTGCCATGCAAAAGCTCATTCCTAAATAAAAACATCATCTGTGTTTATTTTCTAGGGTGGGGCAGAATGACCAGCCGGCCCTCCAGCGTAATTTCTGAGAGTGCCCTGTAGCCCCTGCCTGTAACTTCCGTTCTCGGGTCCACAATAAGAATAAAACACCATCAGCACATTAAGGGTAAAATGTTTGTCATTTTTAACAGGATTACCACAATTTTTTCGGCACCCAATTTCCATTTTTTCCTTATTTTTAAGATTGAATTTGCAGTTCTAGCACTTGTTAATGTTCACTGTGTAAAATCACGCCAAATGCCAAATATATAATCCCTTCTAGCCCTATGCATACAACTAAATAGAAAGTCTGCCAAAATTTATTTTTGGTGCTATAATTTACAACAAAGTGCAGCTCCCGAAGGAAGTATTTTCCACAGAAGTTCGTTTTTGATTTCGCAGCGGTATTTCAATATGTGCAAAAAATTCATCCTCAGTGTTCGATGGTAAATTATATACCAGTTTTCCCCATTTTCATAGCGATTTACAGTTTGCTATGAAATTTCCTGTTTCCCGTCTATTTCTGAATTTCCGCGTTTTGCCGTTGTCGCGTTCTTGTCTTTAGCTCATTTCAAAACAGTAGAGGTCTCGATGTCTTCCACCGATTTTGAAGCTGATATTGATGACCAACATTAAAACATTCTAAGTTTACCATTCGCAAGTTAAAAAAATCCCCATTTGGCAGTTTTGAATTACCATATTCCACAAAACTATATATATATATATATATATCAGGGAGTAACCGGAATTCCGGTTCCGGTTCCGGCGAAAATCGTGTTCCGGTTGCGGTTCCGGCAAAGGGCAAAAACCATACCGGAACCGGAATTCCGGTTTAAAAATTTTGTTTGAAATTTTCCACGTTTTTTGCTTCATCCTGTAATCCCAACATATGTAATATATTATACAATGATCAAGCTCCAATACAACCAAGCAAAAGAAAAGATTAACTAACCAATTTGCCCTGTACAACTTACGTAGGGCACATAATTTGAGCAGGAATTTTTCATAATAACCTGCAGGAGTTTGTTAAATCAAAGCCAGGTCGATGCTTGTAGCAGCTATTTCACACATCCAGAAGTCTGTGGGATACGTTTGAATTAAACCGGTCCAACTCGGTAACAGAGTATGGCTTACGCAGAAGTACTTAGGGTATGCTTGGCTAACATAAATTGCGTCAGGCATCCGCCAGTGCGCTTGTAAACTTGGTAAATCAGTTTAACTTGAAGTAAACTAACGTTATCTGCAACGCAGCTAGAAACTGCTTTCTTGGCAATGAACTGTATTTATTGAAACTGTGCGAGCAACATCACAGTGTGTCTCATTTATAGCATTCTGATTAGAAAGTTATCATCATTATGATCTAACTGATGGGCACTGTTTGGCCAACGCTGGCCTAAACAGTGTCTCTGACCACTGATCATAAAATTACCTTCTATCTATTATTTTCTCTTAGAATCGTATAAACCAATAATTTTAAGTTTCCTACAGAAGAACATGCAACAAACGTATGTGTAGTAAAGTGAGGCGACTGGAGACAGAGCGAAATTGTGTATTCTACGCTCCAAGCTTTGTAAGCATATTCGATTTGACGCAGTATATGCAATGGTGTGTAGTGGAAGGCATTTTTGATCTGGGTGTCCAAAAATCGACATATTTGATCGATAAATAAACATTATTAGCTTCCTCAGTCTTTAAAGTTTTAGAAGGGCAATAATACCATCGCAATACATTAAGTTTAATGTAAAAGTTGTTTTTAATGCATTTTAAATCCACTATACCTTCATTTCTTCCGTCATCTGTTTTACTATATATAAATTTCGAAGACCAGGTTCCGGTTCCGGTTCCGGTTCCGGATCCGGTTTAAATGGACGGTTCCGGTTGCTGGTTCCGGTTCCGGTAAATTTCGGTTCCGGTTATTCCCTGATATATATATATATATATATATATATATATATATATATGTATGTATAATTACCACTGTTGTCATGGGGATGGAATTTCAATCCCCACATCCACCACACCCCTCAACAATTTTCGTTGGGATCTCTATCTATCCCCGCGAATATCAATGAAGCCTCATTCCAGAGGCTTTTCATTTATTAAACTGCTGCAGTGTTTTGCAATTTGACATTAATTAGAAATGTGTTGACCACTTTTTTACGCAGCTTCTTTGAAAATTAACGTTTGCTTTGATCCACGGTGAACAATAATGACAAAAGTTTTGCCGGTCACCCATCACGGTAGGGGCCACGCCCGATAACCAGGAAGACACCAGCCAGGGCTCCCAGGCTTTTCACTTCCCCCCTCGTGGGTCGTGACTGCACCTCCCCGCGCCGAAGGCGCTCGGGCAATTTTAATAGTGGCAATTACTACTACCAAAAGTTTAAAGAAAAATTTGAAGGGGGTTTCCTCCTGGCCTGTCATGCGTTCTCGTACATTCACTTGGAGAGTGGTAAGCCGCTCTGTACCTGCGCCAATTTAATACAAAAAAAATTAGAAATTAATTACCTAAAGTGCCAGAGTATACGTTCAATTACAATTTCTTAGCAAATCTATACACACTAAGCGCCTGGGTCGGCGAACTCCCAACTATTGAAAAGTGAATTTTAATGATAATCGAAAAAAGAAACAAACATTAAAACAAGAAGCAAAACTAGAATAACCATATTTATGCCTAGCTGTGTAATACATTTGCCATTATATATACTAGACGACACAAGATATAACACAAAAACGATTACAAAATCGTTTGGACACTCGGCGCCGCAACATTTAACTAGAACATAGCCAGAAGTAGCAAAAGGAATAACCATGGGATTATCTCTTTTTGGTTAATAGTTTGATTTATCCTTCTTTTTAATAAAGCAGTGGTCTTGGTAGAAAAATCACGTATTTTTCTCGAATTTAGTGTATCAAAAGCCCAACTGTAGATGGGTATATGACAGCTCATGGTTCATTTTCACATCAGTTTCATTCATATGCAAGTTTCTAAGATTTTTTGCAAACCGCGCATAAGCAGCTTCACATAATGACAAAACTACACACTTTCAAGACACATCCAAATGGCTTACATTTAACTTGACCACCAGCAAAATTTTGTTCTGGACTGCGATTTTTGGCTAAGGTCCTACCGAAACCGCAGATGTAACCTGCTAGCAGTATCATATTGTTTACTCACACAGGTTTGCTTACGAAATCGCTGAATTATTACATAATAGTCGCTTTGAAAACTGCTTTGTCACTAGGTTACTGCCGTCACTACCATGACCGGATCCCGGGTTACTACCATGACCACATCAAAATATGGTGATCCTGTTCTATCTCTGCTGAGCATAATAAAGTTACATATTTTTTCTCTTCCTTATTTATGCCAAAAGGGTGCTTATCGCCGAAGTTCTGCCCGATATAAGGGACAACGGGCTGACGCCTCATGTCCGACCGATGAACCTGTATTGCCACCTCCGCCCACCCCACCAACCCGATCCCATACAAAAGTTGGACCGTTTATTTATTTTTACCCAGAAATATTTTGTTTAAATTAGAGCTCTTTCTGGAAATCATAGCCCTGTAAATAAAACAACGACAATTCCTGGAATTGTTTGTGTGAACTGTGGGAAATTACGAATTTTCATTGCTCCTGGTTTGTTTTCTGTTCTGGTATGTATAAGTACTTATTGAAAAGCAGCAAGTATAGGGAGCTTAGTTTTCTTAAATTGTGGTCAACCGGGCAAAAATAATTTTTATGTTTCGTAAAACTTATCGCCGATCGGATTTTTTTACAAATGTTGTGTTCATCACATTGCAGTAGAATCTATTACTACGTCTAGCTCTGTATATAATCTGTCGTAATGATTTTCGGTCAATAAGAATCCGAAAATTTTGGATATTTGGGGTTCCCCGAAATTTTAAGCTATACGTACCTCCTCTAAGTAGAGTTGCAGCCGGGTCCGGGTATTCCGGTTATTCCGGGTATTTTTTCGAAGCCGGGTCCGGGTCCGGGTATTCGTTTTCACTCCTGTCCGGGTATTCGTTTTCACTCCTGTCCGGGTCCGGGTATTCGTTTTCAGTCCTGTCCGGGTCCGGGTATTCGTTTTCACTCCTGTCCGGGTCCGGGTATTCGTTTTCACTCCTGTCCGGGTCCGGGTATTTATTTTCACTCCTGTCCGGGCCCGGGTACTTCTTCAGTCGTTGTGAACTTGAGCTCTGACGCACCCTTTCTATGTTTAGTAGACTATCCTGTACTGGTTTGCAAATTAATGAAATGCACAAATACAGAGGTGTGAATTTGTGCGGTCACATTTGCGCGTAATTTTCGATCTGTTGCGAAGAGCCTCATGATGCATATAAAATTGATATATTATTCAAACATAGCAATCTATGATAATATATATGTGTGCATTATTTTTCGAAATATGTATTTCTTTATAGCTATAGTTAAGCGTATATTGTTTTGTTTTGTTCATTTATTTGGCCAATATATAAATAGAAAAGTTTGAGTGTCCCATATCAAGCATGTCGTTATCTGTGTACCGAATGTGTCTGAATATCTAAATATACAATGTCTATATTTAAATGGGTCCGGTTCGGGTATTCGTTTTCACTCCTGTCCGGGTCCCGGGTATTCGTTTTTATTTTTAGCATACGTAACTGAAACGAAGTAGATGACA
>JASANE010012544.1:0-26579 GCA_030248225.1 Trileptium ribeirensis
ATATTAAAATTGAATAGATAAACAAGCTGATATTGCAGGCTGCTGGTTACACTCTCTGATTAATAGCACTAAGCTTTGATTGCAGTTTCGTATAAGCTTCATGTAGGGTTTACATTGGAACGAGGCGTATCAGTAAACTTTTAACAGCAAAGTTAGCACGGTATTGCCGTTTACCACTGCTTGGCTGGCCGACTATTAAACAAACACCGTTGCTGCTAAGCTAATATTAAACTGATATTAAGTTAATATTAGTTGCTTATCAGTGGATGCCGATGTACAGTTTGTATAAATTTAAATTGTTTTGCTTTAAACTGCTGCCCTGGACCATTTTACTTTGCCGTTTAGCTTAATAGAAGGTTGCAGAAACTTCCACATCAAGTATATATAGATTCTAAGTTTATTTTAAGTTCGCCGCTCTACACCGAAGTTTCTAGAGAGTTTTACATTAAGCGTACGAGTTTATATTAAATTTATTGTAAACAGAGTCGTAAATTAATTAAATAAGATTTTATAAGAAAATCGGCCCAAAATTTTAGAAAAATGATCGGAATTTGGCCGATAACAATATTGATTTAATTCGGTCATATTGGATCAGAAAATCGGCCAAAAGTGCTGAATAAGCACTTTAACGGCCACGAAATTTGAAAATTCGAAAATTTGAAATTTAGTATAAAAGTAGAACTGCACAAACAAAATAGCGTTCAGTATGACTTCGACAGCGCAGAGTTCGGTCGTTTTGCAGACCGGCGCTGGCGCTCTTCAGTTTTCAGTGCTTTCATTTGATAGTGGTTTAACATTAATGATTGATTTCTTTTTGCTTCGCTTTGGTTCGTGGATGGATGGACGACGACCGTGGAACGAAGGACTGTAAGTGTGGACAGGGAGGCGGTTAGGGTTACCGCAAGTGTCATGTAGGTAGAAGCAAAGTTATCAGTTAGCCCGTAGGTTTGAACATCGTAATAGTAGGCGTAGCACAGGATAGCATCTTGCCTCCCCTGTCCACACTTCCCTTTTTTTATGATAGACCTGCCCGTCCCACGGATCCGCGGCCGACATCAGTTATTTGCAATTTTAGACAGAATTCTCGAAGTCATACAGGACCTCCCTCGGTCATTGAGTTAGGATACAAACCAGCGCGACACTCGCGCCATGTGATTTTTGCATGATTCCCTGAGCGGAGTTAGGAATTAGGAGAATATTAGCTGAGCTGACCGAGGTTAAATAAAATCGATTTTGAATTGAGAATTATCAGTGGAACTCCGAATCATCCACGGTCACACTTGTACGTGCGCGTTTTATCTAAGACTTGACGAAGCTGGTTTTCAAGATTTCAAATGTTTTTATGATTTCTCTGGACGAGAGCCCGTCCAGTCATTTTGTTTCTATGTTTATGGGAATTCACTGGTCTTTGTGGATTGCTGTTTCAATGTTATTAACGAGATAATAGTGTCAGCGGCAAGGTCCGTTTGCTAAAATTTCGTGGTGGAACATAAATAGATGTCCCGATATAACGCCCCGGGAGCGAGACGGCTCACTTAAGTAGAAAAGTCGGTGCCGTCAACGAGCCGTTGCAGTGAGTGAGTTAAAAGTGTATCCGGACCTCTAGGAGGATCCGAACTATAGATTCGAGGTTTAAAACTTTCAAACGTCGAACCATAAACTTAAACCCGACGAGCCTCAAACGGGTCACTCTCAGCAAAACGAGAAAATCCGAGTAACTTAATTTCTTTTCCGGGAATTTTGTTAGAACTCTGGCAGTCCATTCGTGGCAACGTCCGCTAATAAATAGGACTCCAAAATCTGTCGATTTCGCCTCTGAAACATAAACCCGACGGCCTTGAAGAGGCCGAATCCTACCAAAAATGTGAATTTTGGATGAAAATTAAAATGTTTTACGATCCTCTCCAGGAACTTTGCTGAAACTTTCGCAGTTTTTCGTGGTAATGTCTACTCGTAAATAGGATTCTAAAACCCGCCGATTTCGCCTTAGAAATATAAACCCGGCGGCCCCAAAGTGGCCTAACCCCACTAAAAATGCAGGTTCCAGATTGAAATTAAAATATCTCAAGATTCTCTCCAGGAATCTTGGTGAATCTCTCGCAGTTTCTTCGTAGGCATGTTTACTTTCGAATGTCATTACAAGATTCAACTTTGCTATGTTGGAATTATAAACCCGATGGCCCGATAGTGGTCCGCTTTTACCCGAACTTTACGCATTAATAACTTGGCATCTGTTCCAGGAAGTTTAGCGATTTTTCTTGTAGACCTAGGGCCCAGTAGGCCTTTCGTTTAAGCTATTGAGCCCGGCAAAGCCTTGGCCCGTTCAAAAGTTATAGGCAATCTAAATCCGACCCGCGCAATTGCCTCTCGGATTGTAGTTCAAACTTCATAATTCAGACTATTTTCGTAAGCCTGTTTTGGTCTTGCTTTTCCACACGTTTTGGTTAGGCAAGGGAAAATATTAATTTCCCTAGTGTTGATAAGTAACGTCACTAATGGAAACATTTTAAATTTCAAGATTATCGAAGTCGCTAAAGGTGACATCGAGCATGTCGGGCCTCGGCTCGACGGACCATTTTGTGAGGACCGCTGACCCGGTCCTAGGAAATCGATAAGTAAGGTCAAGTCCAGCCACCGTACAAAGTTTAGTGGAGAAAGGCTGGCAGAATGCAAAGTTATTAGGGATTCAAAAGCCTCCCTCCGGCCCAATCGAATTGTGTACAAAATTTAGCTTGAGAAGTGCGAACCGAACGCTTTTAGGAAGTGGATCGAGTAGGATTCAGCTAGAAAATTGGCTACGGTTGTCTTGTCAACCGGGGCCTCTGTTTACCGCCTCGCTTCGTCGAGCAGGAGCTGCTCGAAACCACCGTCAAATCTTAGTAGTAAATATGGCTCATCTGGGAGCGTTTTTAAGTCAAAATGACGTTGTTTTTGTGCCATTAGGGTAATGCCGATGGTCTGCGAAATCCCGTCGCCAATACTACCCGTTTTAATTACAATGTAAGGTACAGCCTGCGTAGTAAATTTGAACCAAGTTTCGCACTAGGAAATGCTCAAAATTAAGTCCCGAGCTCAGTCTACCGGGACCTTGTAAGCTGTTCGAAAGGCAACTCCGCCTAATCGTTCCTTTTCTTTGCTGTTATCGCTTGATTTGGTGTATTCGAAGTATCTAGTTTTGTGATGATCTGAATCAAAGATCGAGTATAACTAGGGCCTCAAGTGTGCCGAGTAATTGCACAGAGAACAAACATCCAAGTTAGTTAGCCTATTCAGAAGCTCCATTACAAATTTTATAAGGTCACACTAAATATGTACGTATGTATGCGAGTAGGACAAAAGCATAAGTCTCATACCGTTGTCGCGCCCTTAGAAAAGAATTCAGGAGTCGTACCAAGGAGCATTGCCTAACGTTGCCATGATTTTAATAAGTATTGTTATCTCGATTGTTGTATCACGTTGTCATAGGTTAGCCTCATTGCTACTAACTGTAAGTAGAAATAACCGATTATCATGTACCATAGTTGTGTGATTTGAACGAGCAAGATGAAGTCTCGCAAACGTCCCGTAGCACGCTCATCCCCGTATCCCCGCCTCGTTCCGCCTTTCGCTTACCTGAACCTATCGTTGTATCGGAGTACCCAATCCTGTTAGCGAATGTAGTACCGAACCACTAGTTATTTCGATGGCGCCTTTATGATGTCGATAACTAACCGTAACATTTACCGGTTCTAATTTTAAAGTGACCCATTACTGTTTTTTATGAGTAAGGTAAGCGCAGCTGTCATGAGATAAGGCTTCACAGTATATGCCGTGTTTTGACTCAGCTGTGAGAGTTCCGTGAAAAAGGCGATGACTCCGCAACTCTTCCCCGTTGAAGCTCTGCTCGTTTTGTACTAGCGTGCCATAATTGTGACATATCGCTTATTGTATCTGCCCGTACAATATGTATCTGTCAGTGTACCCATAAGTATTTGTGCAACTCATCAATAAATGCTCGCTGAAAGCCCGAATTGTACAAGTGTTTTGTTGACCCGTAGTAGCGATAGGAATTGAAGGGGTTTGAAATCCGTCACCCCAAATCGACGACCCACGTTCAAGTTTGACACGCGCATCGAAGAAGCAAACCTCAACGTGACTCGCCGATTACAATTAATTTGTTTATTAACTATTGTTGTTGTATAGGTACGACTGGTGTGACCTACATAGAGAAAAAATTTGTCAACTCACGCTGAGCGCCCAACGTAGGAAAGATATACACGCGCGGATCCGACGTTAAACGTCTAGGGATTTGTCGGACCCTAGTGGGGGCCACTGGCTAAAATAAAACTAAATAATTGCCCATTTTTAGAAAGTGCAAAAGAATTTTATACTTCCCGGGTTTGGACGTGGATAGGGAATAGTGGTACGGTCTCTTTGGCCTGTGAGCCGGTGACGGAGCCGACCTCCCCGGGGACCTCAAAGGTAGTACCTCGTAGACTACGTGCGCAACCCGTCCGGCAGGATCAGAACACATCCTGTGAAGCGCTCCTGCGGCTTGCTAAGCTCCGTCATTTCTTGGGCCTAACTCGCGTGGGAAAAGACATTCGCGTCATTGAAACCCATCAGGTCCGCCCTTGAAGTCACGATAGCCGGGGCCGTATGGGCATTACGTCTGGGAAGTGCGTAGTGCAGCAGCGTCACGTCGATATTATTATTATCAGTGCAGTAATGTATAGTTATGTACCTGGACAATAATTAATATTGTAGCGGCAATTTTTTCCAGACACATGAATACGAATACTTGTATCAGGTGATTGGTCGGGAGCATTTCAGTCAAAGCGCTGGCCGTGTGCCATCAAATCTGGACATCCTCATACGCCGCTTCAACGAAATTCAATACTGGATTCCGACCGAAATGGTATTATGTATAAATCTCAACAAACGTGTCAATTTGCTCAAAAAATTCATCAAATTAGCTGCGCAGTAAGTCTGTTGATGACAGCTAATCGTTTTGGAAAAAGTGGTTGGCTTGGATATGTGATAATTTTTACGATCTCGAGATAATACTGTACTCATGTATCCGCTATTATTTAACGAAATATAACTCGCAGTTGTATGTTTGCCTTGGCACGATCAATGGAGGAATATTAATGAAGAAAGATTTCAGTCATTTGAGAATAAATCAAGTAGCTACTGACTGCATCCAGTGCTTAAACCCCAGCATGGCTTATCCCCGTGGCAACATACAAGGCAACTAGATTATCTGCCATATATAACATGGAATCGTTTAGACGAAATTTGCTAAACCAAATGCAAACTAACAAATTTTATTAATTTTTTTAGTCCAAATTAACGAAGTTCGTTAAATTAATTCAATTAATTAACCTGAACGATGGATTCTCCTTTAAATAAAAACAATCGTAATCGAACGAAAGTTCGTTCGATTTTTGAGCCCTTGTTCTGGTTGTAACATATTATTGAAACGGATGGAGCGGAGTTTCCACTGAGGGCGCTGTAATTCATAGCTCATTTTCGGATGGTCAGATTTCGAATTTTTTTTGCTCGATAGCAAAAGTGATGACGGTATGTTTTTAGCTGAGCGCGAACAATTTATTGATTGTTTTTGCCTTACAATGAATGTCTATTAAGTTATCAACCACATTGTATACGGTGGTTTTGTTGTATGGAGTCCAAATTTGCAATATTATACTTTTTCATGCGGTTTCAAGAGTTTTACAATCAACGAACCCGATTTCCAAACGTAGAGCGATTTCATCTATCTGATTGTTCATTGCGTGGAGTTGATCAGGAATGGTCTATGTATAGGTATTTTAGAAGGCTTAATACAATAATTTGGTTATCTAGAGCTCAGCGTGCATATTTCAATGGGTTTAGGGTCAATGAACCCGATTTCTAGATTGTAGTGTTTCTTCAGTTATTTGTTCACGTATTGTGTACAGCTATCAAGAATTGTCTATATAGGTTTGCGGTAGGCTGAATACTTTGGTTTGGTTATGTAGTGACAAACACAAGTACTTCGACGGGTTTCTGGTCTACTAGGCTTTAGGCTTTTCAGTGGGTTCAGTGTTCCAGAGTTTTAGGGCAGTTATACATCAAACATAGCCTGTTGCAGATGATTAAACAAAACAATTATAATTTAAAAATGAAACCACGGTCGCTCTTTTTCACCCTCGCTTGCGAGATACTAATAGTAGTCCGTATGGCTATATTTACTGACAACTCTCTAGATTGTTTTGATCTAACCTTGGCTCCAATCCTTTTACAGATTTTAAGCTGACTATTTTATTTGCTTTAAAAACAATTATTCTGTTGTTTCTGGAGGCAGGTTAGCAAAAACTCTTCATTAGTTTGCGTTAAAACGGTGTAGTAATTCATTAGTGCAGTGTAGGTTCAAAATACATGTTTGGAGGGGGCGCGGTAACTATGATACCGCCCCAATGCTTTATTTTAGGACGACTCCACCTCTTTGTCAGCTCGACAAACAAATTCAGGAATTATGTTTTGTTTTAGGAATGGTTGGATAGCTGAATTTCCAGTCTCTTTGTTACCGTCTGAAGTGTAAATTCCTGTTTATAAAATTATTTGTTATTTATCCCTATATGTCAAAACTTCAAGTCGTATTCATTATCCACTAACTGGAAACATAATGCTGACTTTGCGAAACTGTATCCGAATTAGCAAATTTCGGTGTATTTGCTTATATGCATACCGCTTTGTAACGGAATATGTGTTTCAAATTATTATGACTTTTTCTTTCATAGATGGTCACTTTTGCAGATCCAAAGCATATCAGGACTTGTTCTCGTTTTACGCTGTCGTTCTGGGTCTCAGCAATGTAGCCGTCAGCCGTTTGAGGCACACGTGGAATGTAAGTAAAATTTTTACCTATCAAAAATTACTTTTACCAAAAGTCCATTATATACTTTCGGTAAACAATACGACCGTCAATCCACACTGCGTTGTATACCCTGTGGGATCAAGCGGACGATTGTTGCGTTATATGTTCCAGTTTATGGTGGGGGAGGTGGCAGATTTCCACCATAGTGCTATTTCCTGCCCCGAACTTTAGTCTTATCGCCTTCCTTGAGATTTGAAATCTCTCCGCCGAGCTGTCGTCATGTCCCTTCCTGGTTTCGTTTGGAACAAAGCTGGAAGGCAGAGCTAAAGTGGAGCGGGGGAGCAGATCGAACGTTAGCGATATGAGGCTGAACGAAGCAAACTCCACCTCCCTATAACCGGTCCAAATAACGTATAGTACGCGCCAGAACTGATTGTCGCATTTCTAGCGAACCGAGAGCGAGTGGCTAGGTCGAGATTTCGAAACTATTTCAATTATATCAATCAATAATATTATTATAATTTTGATATCTATTTTAGAACAAATTTATTTTGAGCTAGTCGCGAGAGAGCGACAGTCATTTTTAGCGAAGACTCTAAATACAGATCGCGTTATCCGACAGCTTACATAACGCAGTGTGACATGGTTGTCACAGTCTTTTTCAGACTTTCATCATGTACTCTTCCTGTTACGCACAGAAATAAAACAAATCAATTTTTCAAACATACCATGCAAGTGAAATGGAATTAGTTCCTTTTTCAAACATACAATGCAAGTGAAATGGAATTAGTTCTTTTTTTCAAACATACCATGCAAGTGAAATGGAATTAGTTCTTTTTTTTCAAACATACCATGCAAGTGAAATGGAATTAGTTCTTTTTTTTCAAACATACCATGCAAGTGAAATGGAATTAGTTCCTTTTTCAAACATACAATGCAAGTGAAATGGAATTAGTTCTTTTTTTTCAAACATACCATGCAAGTGAAATGGAATTAGTTCTTTTTTTTCAAACATACCATGCAAGTGAAATGGAATTAGTTCCTTTTTCAAACATACAATGCAAGTGAAATGGAATTAGTTCTTTTTTTCAAACATACCATGCAAGTGAAATGGAATTAGTTCCTTTTTTCAAACATACCATGCAAGTGAAATGGAATTAGTTCCTTTTTCAAACATACCATGCAAGTGAAATGGAACTAGTTCCTTTTTCAAACATACAATGCAAGTGAAATGGAATTAGTTCTTTTTTTTCAAACATACCATGCAAGTGAAATGGAATTAGTTCCTTTTTTCAAACATACCATGCAAGTGAAATGGAATTAGTTCTTTTTTTCAAACATACTTGCTTTCGAACCGCCAAAAAATTCTTTATTTTTATCTGGATCTAATTTGTTGTTTTAAAGTGGTAGATTGTCTGCCTATATATATATCTATAGTAAGGCAAAAGCTGTGGTTTATGTTAGCGATCTTTGCCACCACATGGGCTGTACATGATATCAGTTACCGATATCTTAAACAGGTGATGAAAATTCCCAACGGTGCTAAAAACCCAATACTCAACCAAATATGTTTTTGGTCCTCAAATATGAACATCTTGATTTGCGTTTATTAACCCAAAATATAAGGATTTGAGTTTTGATTTTAAATTTTTAAGTGCTTATTTTTACCCCCAAATGGGTTTTGTCCTAATGTTTCGACGTCCCATGTAGACCATATTGTGCTGGGTGATGGAGATTCATACCTTTTAATATGTGGTGTGTAAGGAAACCTAAGACTTGTTACTAATAATATTCTGTCTTCCTACCCATCCTATTTCTGGTGTCTGTCTGTCTGTAATACAAAACCATGGTTCGAATCTCCGCGTGACTAGGGAAATTTTCCTAATTGTTTTTTCAAATTTAATCTCATATGGCGTAACTTGATCTAAATTAATTGGTGATGTAGGATTTCCTATCGGCGGTTTCAGCAAGATGGGGACCGGCCAGACCCCGCGAAAGACTTCCTTATATATAAGAGGTGTCCTGAAATCTAAAAAATTAGGTTGGTCTTATGAAGGGTAATTTGATACTATAATTCAATTGGCGGTGTCAGTTTTCCTTCGTTGTTCCGGTGAGGAGTTAGGGGGTCAGGGCATACCCCAGGAGAAACTATCATAATGTTCCTCTGTAGCCCGCAAATAGAAAAACTGAAGTTATAGGATAATTTGAAACGTTTAGTCGATCGGTCTGATTAATTTTCTTTCCATGATTCATGTAAACAGTTATTGGGTCAGGGAATCTCAGGACGACACTTCCGTATGTGTTTTGTCGAAGTCAAAAAAACTTTGTTCGACTTGCGCTAGTTAATTTTGAGCGGTCTAAATTTTTCTCTTCAAGGTTCTCGTAAGGAGTTATGGGGAATATAGCATCCTTGGAGGGACATTCCAATATATGCATCAAGGATCCATAAATCGCAAAATGAAGTAAAAACCATTATACAGGGTGATTCTAACCGCGTAGTCAATGGAGAAATTAGTTTTTCTGCACGCGGTAACATGATGGGTATTTGGATATGACAGTAATCTGGAAGGAATATTTTTATGCGTCTTCAAAAAAATGAAAGTAAACGCATTGATCCAAGTGCAAGATCAGCGCCGGCTACCACCGTGGTTGTTTAGACAAGCCGTAAAACCTAACTTGAGTTTTGACCCATAACGACTACCCGTCATGCAGGGAATAACCGGAACCGAAATTTACCACAACCAGCATCCGGAACCCGTCCATTTAAGCCTCATCCGGAATTGGAAGCTGGTCTTCGAAACTTATATATAGTAAAAAAGGAAGGTACTGTGGATTTAAAATGTATTAAAATAACTTTTGCATTAAACTTAATGTATTGCGATGGCATTATTGCTTTTCTGAAACTTTAAAGAGACTGAGGAAGCTAATAATGATTATTTATCGATCAGTAAGTCGGTTTTTGGACACACTTGCGTACAAGGTATAGAGCGTAGAATAAATACTACCAGTCGCCTCCCTTTACTACACATACATTTTTGTTACATGTTGTTCTGTAGGAAACTTGAAATTATTGGTTTATATTGCTCTAAGAGAAAATAATAAAACGCTATTTTCTGATCAGTGGTCAGAGATAAGGTTTAGGCTAGTGCTGGGCAATCAGTGCTCTCAATTAGATGATAATGATAATAACTTTTTAATCAGAATGCTGTAAATGAGGCAAACTGTGATACTACCCGCACAGTTTCAACAAATACAGTTCATTGCTTCAGTTTTTGGATGCGTTGCAGATAACGTTACCTTGACTCACTGAAGACTAATTTACAAAGTTTACAAGCGCAGCGGCTGGCGCTTGACGCAATTTTGTTAGCCAAGCTTACCCTAAGCTTCTACGTAATCCGTACTCTGTTACCGAGTTCGACCAGGTTTAATTCGAATATAAACCGCAGACTTCTGAATACGTACAATAGGTGCTACAAACATCAACCTGGCTTTGCTTTGTTAACAAACTCCTGCAGGTTAAGATGAAAAATTCGTGCTGAAATTATATGCCCTACTTACTTTTCACACAGCAAATCGCTGAGTTAATCTTTTCTTTTGCTTGGTTGCATTGGAACATGATCAATGTTTGGACCACAGATGAAGCAAAAATGTGGAAAATTTCAAACAAAATGTTTTGACCGGAATTCAGGTTCCGTATGGTTTTTGCCTTTTGCCGGAATCGGAACATGATTGTTGCCGGAACCGGAATTCTGTTACTCCCTGCCGTCTTGGTCGCATTGTGCCTTAAATTAATTGTTTGATTGTTTTGTTCAGATCCGTTGTTGTACTTGTGCTTAGAAGTTTTTGATAACTTGACTCTAGTTTCTTGATTTTTCTAAGCCTGAGTCGTTAGCCCATGAATCGATTCAACTGATCATTCGACTCAGCTCGTCTATAAAATTATATATTTATCGAGAAAATTTGCCGAATTGTCTTTGTTTTGCATACATTGTTAGCTTCTTATGTTTGCTAGATTCATTACATATATTATTGTAAATCCAAAATTTCAGCAATACTAAATTTCGTACTGGGATTTATTTTTTTATACTGTAATTTTATTCTAGAAACTACCAAACAAGTTCAAGAAATTGTTTGTGGAGTTCGAAAGTATCCTCGATCCGTCGCGTAATCACCGCGCGTATCGCCTTTTAATGTCCAAACTTCAACCTCCTGTTATCCCGTTTGTGCCGCTTGTTTTAAAAGGTTAATCAATACTATGTAGTCATATTTTACATTTATTAATAATCTAGACATAATGTCACGTTATGCTACCAATTTATTACTACAGCATTTTAGCTCGATATTAACATGGCGCGTTCACACTTTCCAATTTTCAGCTTAAACAATTTCGTCAAACATGGAACAAAATTATGCCAAACTTTGTGTACAATTTGCAATTCAAAAGATGACAAACCACGATGTATTCAGAATGTAGTGGAACGTAGTGAAGATTTTGTGTTGCAGGGGTGAAATATTTTAAATTCCATCTGTGTGTGTGATCGGTCATACCTCGGGAAAGACTTAACCGATTTTCATGGTCTTTGGATCATTCGAGCCGCCATAGTCGATTTACTGTGTACATCTCCGAGCGTTTTTGATTTGGGCTTTGGTTCCGGGGTCAAAGGTCAAAATGTGAGGTTCTTTGCCCCATTTTAGTACCCTTCACGGAAGCAAGATTATTTTTATCTTAACTTTCTCTAATTTTTTCTCTGGATGGTTTTATTTCATAGTAAAATGATAAATGCCGATGCCTCTTTTTTATTTTTCAATTAATGCTCCGGTTCTGGATTTATGGGCTTGAGATACGGGATATGCGCCCCAATGGTTCCTCGACCCAAAATTAGAAAATTTCTTTTGACATCCTGGGCGACTGAAAAGTTTGACGTGGGGTTTCCGGGCATGGGAAGCTCATTGCCGATGTTGGTTTTGGTCTGCGGCCCACGGTTCCATGGGTACGATGGTATGGCGCCCCCATGGTTCGAGGTGAGATTTCAAAAATGAGGATTGTTCACCCCATTTTAGTTACCCTTCACGGAAGCAAGGTTATTTTATCTTAACGTTCGGATTTTTCTCTGGTTTATTTTATTTCACAGAATGGTAAATGCCGATGCCTCTTTTTTGTTTTTCGACTAAGTTTCCGGTTCTGCAGTTGTGGGCTTTGAGGTATGGCACCCTCGTGTTTCATCGACCCAAAATTAGAAAATTTGTTGTGACGTCTTGGGTGGCTTCACTTGGGGGTTTTCGGGCACACGGAACTCATTGCCGGTGTTGGTGTTACTCGGCGACTCATGGTTCCATTGATATATGGATATGGTGCCGTCATGGTTCATCGACCCAAAATTCCTAGTTTTACTGTTACGTCCTGGAAGGCTGTTAGCTTGCGCATGGGGGCTTTGGGGCATGGGAAACTTATTGCGGGTGTTAGTTTTGTTCTAACTTGTGCGGTATTGTGTGATATCCACATATAGCGTATCGACATATGCTATCAAGAGCTGATTGCCTGTGCATGCAAAACATGTAAGTATACCTATGCTTCACTACGTTCTGCTATTTCGATAGAGTTACTAGTTTTAATTGAATGCGCACTATTTTACGGTATTTTGTAAAATTTTATTTATATACCAAATTACACCAGAATTAAGAAGTGTTTTAACCCAAAATAATGAAAACAAAAGTGCTCGGCCTAAATTGTCATCTTAGAGAGTATAATTACGATAATGTCAATAGACTATGCCATGCCACCCGGTGCCACATGTAATCAAATTGGTCTAGCCGTTGTGGTTAAATGCAAAAAATGATAATGCCAAATGCAAAACTTATAGATTTTAGTTTAAAATAAAGAAATCCATCTATCCTTGTGGTAAGAGTATAGGATCATCATTTATTAGTGGTGAGAAAAACCTGCGAAGTTACCTTCTTGCGTTCAAGCTTCGGCATTTCTATCTAGTAATTATATGATTGCTAAGGTCCTGGCTCCTCCATTCGCTGAAAATTTCGCCATCAAAATGAGCTAGGGCGCCGGATTTTTCCAAGGGGTATGAACTATGGCTCCCTGGCTTAAACCCGGGGCACTGCCAACTTCGAAATATAAAATTTTGTATTTTTCAGTTACAAATATTAAAATTATTAATAAAATGACCTCGAAACGGTGCTTTCTATAGAGGTTAAAACCAGCTTGTGCAACCAATGTAGCAAATTTTTAACTTAATGAAAGATGTTTTGTAAAAAATTGTCAAGTTTTTATGTCATAGTAGGGTTGTTTTTAACCGGGGGAAGCAAAGATTTTGCTATGAGACCCAAAACTTTTCCAGGCGGCCAACCGGATGCCCTCCACCTGTTCTTCATTCGGAAAAGCCAGAGGTCTAATTGCTAAAATCCTGTCCGGCAATAAAACTTACATGTTGATCATCTGACGATAATATACTTGATCGAATGCTCTGGTAGCGTTCATAACAGGTTGTTGAAAAGATGAACCACGTGTTAAAAAGGAAGGTTTTTTAATTAGCGGTAAATAGAGCATAAAACAGTTTTTCAAAGCGACATTGTATATAATGTACCACCGTGATCAGAAGGTTTTCCAAATTAAACAATTTGTAAGTCTTATCAACAACACGCTAGTGAGCACTGGCTTGATCAATAATTTATTCGAATTCTCATCTTAATTTGCTTAAGCCAGTAAGGGTCAAAAAAGTTTAATTGAAACGGAGCGAGCGAAGCGAGCTGAGTTTCCATTGAGGGCGCCAGTGGGAAAATCTGGGAAATTTCCTTTTGTCTGCTTCTGTAATTTCGTAACTTATCTTTAGATGGATGAATTTCGGTAATTTTTTATTCGATAGCAAAAGTGACGACGATGTGCCCTTTAATTGAAGGCGAACAGCTCCGACCCGATCGTCGGGGACAAAATGGTAAAAAATAGGATTTTAAGGGTTATTGCCAAATCTGGACTTACGGGTACCAGTCTTTCGCAGCCCATATCTCGCGACACAGGCTTCGCAACGAAAAGAGAATCAACTCATCGAAATCTAATTTTTTTGCTGATCAAGGCTTTTTGCGGCACCTTTCCCTGAGCCTCTGTGGGACAGTATATGGTTCGTCGACCCTATGCCAAAAATAGCGATTTTTTAATTTTCAGCATGTTATAGCATGTTTCCCTTTAAATTGAGTGCCTTTCATCAAGCACGCTGGATACCATGGCTTTGCTATCTAGAGTCGAACTTCACCTTTTCGTGGGGTTTCGAGGGTTTTACGTTCGAAGAACCCGTTTTTCGAAATGGAGTCCATTTTCATTTGTTTGGTTATGTATTGCTTGCAGGGTATCAAAAATGCTCTATAATAGGATTTCTGAACGCTGAATACAAGTATTTGGTTCTGTAGAATACATTATTTATATTCAATACTTCTTCGTGGGTTTTCACTGGGTTTAGGGTCAATGAACCCGATTTTCGGAATATAGTGGGTCTTGAGTAATTTGGTACTTGTTGCATACAGGGCATTAAGAATTGTCTATATAGGTTTTTGGGTTCGCTGAATGCCCTGGTTTGGCTATCTAGAGGCCAGCACGAGTATATTATGCCTTCTAAGACATTTTGATTGGATTTAAGGTCAATGAACCCGATTTCCACAATATAGTCGGTCTTCAGTAGTTTGGTTCATGGCATCAAAATAGTCTATGTCGAGGTTTCTGGGTATACTGAATACAATGACGTGGTTATCTAGAGTGCAGTGTTTATATTTAACATTCTTTCATATGGTTTCAATGGGTACAGGGTCAATTTCCGGAATATAGTCTGTCTGCAGTTGTTTGGTTGTGATCAAGTATAATTGTCTATAGAAGTTCTTCGGCAGGCTGAATACGATGGTTTGATTATGTAGAGATTAGCGCAGATATTTTATGCGTTATCAGTTGTTTTCGATGGGTTTAGGGTCGACGAGGTTTTAGGATTTTCAATGGGTTCAGGGATCAAGGGGTCTTATATACATCATACAGCCTGTTACATGTGATTAAACAAAATTACAACTTAAAAATGAAACCACGCTCGCTACGTTTCACTCTCGCCTTCGAGCTACTAGCGGTATTGTTCAGTTTCTTTTATCTTTTCTTTGTTTAGTGTAGTTTTGATGCTATATTATTTTATTTCAGATTTAACTTTCTCTAATGAAGGCAATAAAACATATTACGATGGTTTACTAAATTTTGAAAAGATGGTAAGTTACTAGTGATCAACGTACAATTAACTCACCAGAAATAACTGTCGTATTTCGACCTAGCGATATCGTGCGAGCCACCACCAAGTGGCTGGATTAAGATTTCGAAAGCAATAATAATAAATTTATGTTTTTAGAGCACCATTTTCGACAGCCAGTCGAATTTTGGGGGGGGCAGAACGCAACAGTCATTATTTAAAAAACTACCACTGTAGATACTGATCCTGCCGGAAATGACTGTCGTTTTTCGAACGAACAGACTTCGAGCGAAGATTTAAAATTTGTAAAAGATTCAATACACATAAGCAAGAAAATATTTTTTCTAATTCTAACAGTTTCGAGCAACATTTTATTTTAGTTATACGTTTTATAATAATTTGAAACTATTCTTTTTGATTTCCATGTTCAGTGACATTTTTAAGACCCTGTCGGACATTGAAAATCGAACAAAAATAGCGGCATTTCTGGCAGTGACTAAGTATCAACAGTTTAACGATCTGACACCGTTTTGTTGCTAAAACATAGTAGTCACCAGAAGCTAATGCCTTGTGTTGGACAAATTTCAAACTTAAATCCAAGGAGACTGTTGCCGAATAAGAGTGTATACTAAGCTTTATTTTCTAAAAATTTCGTACTCGCCATTCGTCTAACAGTCCTTATTTCTGACGGAGACTATTTTTGTTGCTGAGGACTATTTGTGTCACACTGAATTGATGGATTGTCACATTTTCATCCAGCACGAAATGTAAAATAATAGAACGTAATAAATGTTTTGTCTGTTTGTGAAGCTAAGTCAACAGTACCATTCGTAACTATTTATTCGACATGTATTGTCTAACTAGCTTTGTGTTTCCGCTGCTCTAATGAATTGCAGCCTATATTATCATAACACCTACACGATATCCAAATTTTTGATGTTGACCATTCTGGTTCTGCAACATTTGAATTATGACTCGTGAGATAAGCACCGAATATAGAAAAATGGTTCCGAGAGAAACAACTGTGCTGTTATGTACTGGCCTGGCACAGTGTTCCGAAAAATGGTGTGCGGGCATGTTCATTCTCGGGGTAAATTTTAAAGCGGGAACAGGAATATATTTTGCTTAAAAACATTTAATATATCCATATTTTTATGTACTTTTACTACCATACAAGGACATTTAGCGTTAGAAATAATGGTAATATTGATGTTTAAAATTTTTGCATACAAAAACATAAATTCTGAGACAGAAATTTTTTGGGTGTAGTTGAGCATTACAAGGTATCGGCCGAGTGAGGAGCTGCGGGCATTGGGGCAATCGGAGTCAACGATGACAGACTAGGCACACTCGCTCCATTTCTCTTCGCCACGCTAGTTACTAGAATGTGTGTAAGGTTGTTCTAGATGTCTTTTAAAATTAAGGCAGTATCGCATTGCCTTCGATATGCCATCAACAGTCCGTAGTAATTATTATTGTAAGAACGGAGAGAAAACTGAAGTTATTATGGAACGTCGAACGGAGATTTATGTACAAGGATAGTACAAACTTGAACAAATTTGATACTGACAAACCAAAAGTATTGGCACAGCCGACTAAGATTATTGTTCGAAAAATTGTATTATAGCGCTCTCACGTTGCGAGATCACAACTACTGCCCAACTCGGTATAAACTGAAATTGATAAAAAATGAGTGTATCACACAAGGTGTAAACCCGAAAATTTGGTACTAACTGGAGTGAACGCCTCCTCAATGAGACCTAGGAAATAAAAAGATTTAAAAATCCTTCGAGCCAAGGGTATGTAAGGGAGTGTGGTACTTTTCTGCAATTTAATATTCACTAGTGTTGGATTTAATGGACGTTATTAGTATTAGCGTTTCCCACATTTTTTGGGAGGGGGATAGAAGGCTGACACCCAATGTTGTAGAGGTATGGGTTGAAAAACTGTTCTCAGTTCGGACAAAAATAAAAACTGTGCTCATTGAAATTTGATGAGAGAGTATCGAACAATGTAATTTCATACTTACGTACTCCCTCCAGTTTACAGTAAACATTGGCTAAATTTTGACAAACTTGAAAATGAACAGCTACAGACATTTTTTGCTAGGATTAGTTACATCAAAAATATGAATGTCTGCTTTTTTCAGCACATGATTGCTCAGACGCTCCGTGCTGTTCGCTTTTGCCGCTCATGTCAGCTTTTGGTCGAGGCTCCACTCATGCGTCACAAATTCGATGTCCAATCGATTATACGGTATGTTTTGCTGATGTAAGAAGCTAACGGCAGCTTTCTGTACCAAACAGCCAAATCACCAATACCTCATGTGTAACTAGTTGAATTCTAAGTATGTTTTATGTGCAGTGAGAACTCGCCACAACTTTTCGCTGCTCGCTCGCAACTTACTCGTCCCAAAATAAAATTTTATTTTGAAATTTAATGGTTTGCTTTTTTGTTTGCTTGTTGCTCGCTCGAGAGGCGACAGTCATTTTTGTGGCTGTAAGACGCACTTACCCCCGTAGTAATGAAGATGGATATCGTTTACCATACCTGAATTACCAGGTGGGCATTTTTACAACAATTTCCGCATCATCTATGCTCTGACATATCCTAAAATTTCAAACCTTTCTGTAAAAACTTCAAAGACCTTAATACTTTTACTGCATTCACCGTTATAACTCTAGCTTATGCCATGTATTTGACATTTTTTGAAATATATACGCACAAAATTCTTTTGGTAACGTGATTTTGCACCTTTACAGTGTAAGCTTACACTAAATCGGCGACTAAACGTATTTTTGTGAATATGGATTTATAAGCGGACAGTACAGTGTTTAATTTATTCGATACAGTGCTAAAATTTGGGTGTTTTGATATTGGATCAGTGGATGTGTTTCGATAATTTTTGTTTGATACGGAAATAGCGATTTTTCCGACTTGCCGAATTATTGCTTGTTTTTTACCCTATAATAAGTGCCTATTAAAGTATCAAGAACGCTGGACGATTGTCTTGTTGTTTAGAGTCTGTTTCTTAAATGTACAATTTCACTGTCCCAGTGTCACCAGGTTTCTATATAAAATCACAAACAAGAATAAAATTTAAAATGATACAATATTCAAAAAGTGAACATTAAAACGATATATCAACCGTGTAACAAGTATGAGTAAATCTAGGTACCCTGCTAAACAGCAGGGTTTGCTCGATACCTACTCGTATTCCAAAGCAACATAATATGCAGTCTATTTTCATATATGCTGACGCTGTGAGGTCTCAGGGGTAGCCAGTGTCATCTCAGGCGTAGAGGCCATTGGAGAGGTCCTACGAGGGGGCAGTGCTGAGAAAGGTCAACTACCACCCTTCTAGGACGGTCCCGGTTCTTTGGGTCGGACCCGAAAGGGGGGTCCGGACCCCTCGGACCCCCCCCCTGGCTACGGGCCTGCTAGAACCTCTTTCATTTTTGCTAATTTTACCCACATTTTTACTAATTTGCACCATATACTCCGTATACTATACCATATACTATACTACCCGCGAGAAAAAACCTACGCGCAACTTAAAAATTATTTGCAGGTTATGTAAGTTTACTGGCAGGTAAATTTTAAATTACTCGCAGGTAGTTCGAAATTGTTGTCATGAGTTAAAATAACCTGCATGCCTGTGAGTATCCTATCCCGTTTTTAGAATCATAATAAGCTGTAGGTAGGGATAATTGCAAGTGAGAGTAGGATGTGAGGTAGGTTAAATAATACCAGCGGGTATGGGCTACTCTGTCGAAATACCATTCGCTTTGCTCGTGCGTTTCCCATCATATTTGTTCTCTTTTCTTGAAACAACGTGATAATTTCATATCCAGCGGTAAATATAATATTTTGGTCTCATATTTGAAGTGTAGTGGTAATAATTATTATTTTTTCCAGAAATTTTCATGTCATTGACAACCAACGCCGTCTCACTCAACTATCGTATAAAATTGAGCCAAAGAAGCCGCCTTTATGATTTTTGCCGAAGCAATAATACTATATTCGATCTTTAGAAGCTTTAAATTTTGTTTTGTGATCAAAATATTCAGGTGCATAATCTAGTTTTAAATAATTATTAATTGTTGTTGTCATGTTGCTGCATTGTTTTCAATGAATTTTAATTTGCTAGATTTGTTAAGATTTTAAATTTAGTATGATTACAAAATAACGCAGATAATGGTCGCGAGTGAAGCTGTACAATAATTATTAATTCAATAGTGCACGTTCTCGTTTAGCCTTAAAACGGATTGTTTACTAAGCATACATACTCATAGAGGGAGAAGGGGATTTCTCTCTTGAGGCGTCGGTCCCCACTGCCTCGGGCGGAGCGCCGACACCCCTTGGCAGATAATACGACAAGTCGGAGGCTCCATAGCGCCACGCTTCTCCGCCTTATAGCAAAAATCGAAGAAAGGAGGAATTGGAAAAAATAGGTGGAAAATTGGGGTAAAAATTTTGAGCTCCAAAAAATTTCGAAACACTTCCTCCCTGGCCTAGCATCGCCTTGCTGACAGGTTGATTCTGCTCTGGCCTAGCACCCACAGCTACTCGGCTCATCCCTCTTGGGAGAGACTGAAGGCCGACCTCCACCCACCACCCCATGGGCCCGGCTACACCACTGGGATCTTGGACCTGGTGCATGTTTACTACCAAGCCGAAAGTGGTTTCGATATGACATAGTTTTATGATCAGGTGTTGTTTCAATATGCAATCTGCACCGAGATATGTAGTTTGAAAAAAGAGTCCTTTATCAACATAGTTTACCTCGAAGCTGTTGCAGGTATGAATTTTAAACAAATATAGCTTGAGTCCAGACAATGGACTATTATAGTAAACTACTCAGTTTACTATATTAGTACATCGTCTGGACTCAAGTAATATTTGTTTAAAATTCATACCTGCAACAGCTTCGAGGTAAACTATGTTGATATAAAATTTATGGGGTATCGATGTGATTAGTCGAAGCGGGTTCTCTGTCCTTCTTTGATAAACCATGTTTATCCCGCCTCCCCTGAAAAATTTTTCCAATAACTATGAGTAAATTAATATGAAAAAATTATTATATGTAATCTTGATATTCCCAAAAAATTTTTATCCTCCCCTTCCTTCTGTATCCGCGCCGTAACAATTTACCGCCTAATTCTACGGACCTAGAATATGTCTTTCTACAGCTGTAATAATGCTAAATTTTTATGATTGTAATATGTCCACGAATTGAATTTTAATTTACATTGAGCCAAAACTGGAATTTTGAACGCAGTTTTTAAGCACCAAAACCGAGACTGACAAAAAATTCTCATTTCAGACATTCCCTCTATACCAATAATATAATATGCAATCCACACCATAATAATATACGCATTTTGCAAGCCACACCATATGTGCATTATTGCTATGATGATTTTGTTAATGCTACTCTGTTTTTATATGACAATGCGAGCTGCTTACTTAGTAGTTTTCTACGCCGCGTCATGTGGTTGTATATAATTATGGCGTGTAACATTTGTGCCACAGCAGCGATCGTCTCTTGTAAGGTTGAGCTCGAAGGACATTTTTATTCTCACTATCGTCAAACCGCAGCAGCACACATTATGAGTGCGTTGTGTTAACGCAGTTGGTCAAATTGTAAACGTTTCTACGTGCGTTGTTATTCGTCTGCTTTGCGAGTTTTTTCAACGGATCCAGCGACAGTTCCTATAGAGCTCAGTCGTTTGCGTATGCCGCTTCCGAGTTAGATTGGATATTTATTGCCCGATTGCTATTGTTAATATTACAAAACATTGTAAATACACAAATTGTCTCATTTTTCAATCTTAGGTGTTTTCCGTGTTCTCGGGGAATATTTTTCTGTGTCTATTAAAAGGAACACACAAACTGATTTATTTTATTACAGTGTACATGATAATTTTGGGAATAAGCGGAAATGTTGGGAAAGTTTGGGAACCCTGGAAGTTGAAAAGTTTCTTATGAAAAAGACAGAAGAAACGTCAATGGGAAAATTTAGGTAGCTGCTAACTGAGAAATTAGGGAAATAGCAAACTGGGAAAACTGAATGTTTGCAAAACGAGAAAGCTGACAAATCTTGAGAAATTAGCAAAATTTAGAAACGATAAATCTGGGAAATTCCTGACCGAAGATTTTGGAAAACAAGAATCTGGAAATATTATGGGGAACGTGAAAGTAGGGGAATGTCTTCAGGGGAACCGGAAAGTTTGGGAAACCGTAACGTGGGAAAATTTAGGAACCTGGAATGTGGGAAAGTTGGGGGAACTTCGCGTCGGGAAATTTTGGAAAACGGAAAAGCTGAGAATTTTTGGAAACAATAAGTATATAATTGTATAAATTTTGGTAAACGGGAAAGTAGGAAAGGTGGAGAAAATTTCTTAGGATACGATAAATTTGTGAAATTTTCCCTGTGCAAATTTTGGAAAGCAGAAAAGTTCGGAAATTTCCCGTGACGAAATGACCTACTGGGATTTTTTTAGGAAACAGGAAAGTAGGGAAGGTTTGGAAAACGAGAAAATATGTAAAAGCATAGGAAACTGAATAGCGAGAAGATGAGTTGAGGGAAAGTAGGGTAGGTTGGAGAATTTTTCTATGGCAAAAGATTGGGAAACGGTAATGTTGGGAATTTCCCGTAGGTAAAGTTTGAAAAATCTTTGAAAGCGCGAAAGCTCAGAAATATCCCGTCTGGAAATTTTGACAACCGAGAAAATTTCGGAAATGACAACCTGAACCATTTATTGAGAAGCGCAAAAGCTGGGAAATTTTTGGAAATGGGAAAATAGGAAAAGTTATTGGAAAACTGGAAAGTTAAGAAATTTTCTGTGGGGACAGTTTGGATAATACAGGTTTCACAGAATAATGAGTGCAAAAAGTGGGCAGTTTTGTCTTTAACAACCGTTTTCTAGAAACTAAAATCTAATGGATGGTTGTATGATACTTTATTTTGTTGCAAACAGGTGCTAGAGATTTTTGTTTTTAATGACTGCTTGTTTCATATTTAAATCTCAAACAGATAGCTGTAAGAGACTTTAGTCTTATATAGATAGGCAATAAATATCAAAATCTCTAGCAGCTAGTCATAACAGATTATTGTCTCTAATGTCTAGCTGTTAGAAATTTTTGTCTCTTACAGCCAGTTATAAAATTCAAAAGTCTCTTATAGCTGTCCATTAGAATTTCAAAATTTAACGGTTGGTTGAAGAGTTTTTTGTATGTTTGTAGAATTGTGGGAAACTGGAAATTTTGGAAACAGGTGTTTGTCGATATTAATAGGCACACATAAACAACAAAAATTAATCCCCTGGGAACCAGGAAGTCCATAAATTTGGCACACGCCTTCAAATTCCGGTGTTAAAGGGACAAACGATAAAGTCATTGTAAATCGTTTTACTATGGTTTTGTTCATATATAACTACTGTGCAGCGCTGCATGAAAAGTATTATAATGTCGAGTTTTCTCAAATTCCATTGGGAGAGGAACTTGACATAAATACTATTGAAAAAAATTTGATGATCAATTCAGGCCTAAAGCGGGACAAAGCTACACCATCACCAGGGTGTAGTAAACGACGTGGTAAGCTAAGAGGAACCTGAGAAGAAAATTGGCACAATCCAAAATAACAGCGGAATAATATGGTTGTGTAAGTACGTCGGCTTAGGGGCGTAGGTCAGGTGGGTAAATTTTTGAAATTATCCGGATCTCAAAATTTTTCTTAATTTTGCTAAAATTGCCCTCAATTTTTGTCAATTTGCGATAAATTTTTCCTAATTTCCCGTATTTTTGCCAATTTTACTTTTAATTTTTGGTGATTTTCACGCTGCTGTTATAAAAACATTTCCACGCGACTTCGGCGCGCTGCTGCTTAGGAGACGTTGCGGACACATTGGGCCAGGAGTAGATTTGGCTTTAGGTGATAGGGCGGGGTGTGGAGTCTTCAGGTGGGGTACATTTAGCTTGAGTGGGTGCGACCTTTGAAGGTAGCCCTATCGACAACTACGAGTAAATTACTATTTAAATGTAAAACCAATATTATATTGCTGCTGCGAACAAATATATACATCGTACATATATTAATTCAGGCAATGTTTGGCACAGTATGCAAAAACATAATTACATAGGTGTTACGTTGAAACTGTTGGGTTTTGTACATTTGCTTAACTTTCTTGCCAGATCAATACATAATTATTGGTTACACTTAGCAGTATCCGCTTGCTACAAAATCGAAACGTTCATAGTATAAACATGATCCAACTAGAACCTACTGTTTCAAATCCATTAATCATAAAAGCGAACTACACGCGAATCTTGGTCGACAATATTGCTTTTAGCTTAGTGTAGACGAAATTATGGAAATATTGGCGGTATAATATGCATCTTATAATAAGTACACCCACTGTTAATAATTTAAACCAAAAAGCGTCCGTCCTCAATACCTGTGGGATTTCGATACAGAAGTGGTTGTTTTTGCTCACTAATGAGTTGCTGAAAGGGTTATCAGCTAGCTATCATACATGCAATTACAATTGCACACACCACCAGTACCAACTATGATGATTTTCATCACGTCACTCTAGCGGGTAGCACGTAATAGGAGTCAACGTAATTTTGGTTTAAAAGTGGAATTGGTTTAGTCTATGCTCTTTGGAAGGGAGATATGTTGAGAAATGCTTTTTGGTTATGCTTATGGTTAACGGCAATGAATATTATCGAAATTACATATATCTGCCCGCTCGTTCCTGAGCTATAGCAGTTATTGTAACAAAGATTTGGTATAGGGCGGTAACCTAGCAACAGGATGATCTATCTTTATCACCGAAATTTGTAACCATTCATTTTGTCTTGGGGCTGTATCTCTAGCAATAAGTTAATAGTCTTACAGGTGACCGGTACCTTTGCCTATAACCTGGAAATGTTCTGGAGCTAAAGGCGTCGCACATATATACTTTTTGGCGAATTACATAATGTTTGACATACTCATGGTAACCCTAACAGTAAACATGTATATAAGTGCTGCATTACTGTGTTGAACGAGTGTAGTAATTTTATACATTCCATTTTAATACGTGATACAGTAACATATGTATATAATTTGAAATGCGATCGTACGTTGCCTATGGCGCTGAGTTCGTCATTTTGTTGGGAATAAATAGGAGCTACAATCTTGCAAGAGCGAGTCGGGTTTGCGATACATAGGTTCACGTTTCTGCATCGGCCCCAATGTTTACTCTTTTTTACTTGTAATAGCTTAATATCTCCGAGTAGACAGTATCAATGTCGTGTAAATACATACAAAACTGAGAGTTCAATAGGATACGTTCGTTGTCCGTTCCTAGGACATATGGTCGTAGTTAGGGAATGATCATGCGGAAGGATAAATTTTTTGGCTCTAAAATTTTGCCTATTCACGTTCACCCATTACCAATTTCTCTCGATTTTTGCCGATGCGTTGGGTATGCGAAACCTCTACCAGGATACGTCACGGGGGGGGATAATACCCAATGAGCATACACACCTTTACTCTTATCTCTAGAAAACCTAATTCCGTTTTACCTTTAATGCAAAGCAGCATTTCTGGTTAAGCTGGGCTCTACGGAAAGCATCTTTTTAAGGATATAACGTAACGCTCCTCGATTTCATTGCGCCATATCTGGAACGAAATTCGGGACAACCTATCCCTTAAACTCAAAAGTTTACCTGGCTGTCGGACGCCTGTTTTAAAATGGCCCAGCAAGCTAAAGTAACCAGTGACAAGCTAATGCCAATTCTAAGGCAACATGCTGACAACCTAAAAATAGATTGTCTGCTGGTCACTTACGATCTCAATCATGTGGGTGACCCCAAAAAGTTGTCCAGCAAGATCCGAGAAACCTAACCAGTGAACCAACCAGTGAAATTGTACAACACTCCAACGGCATCATCTGTGATCATGCAACCCGATTTGAGTATTTCGAACAACGCCTGAATGCACAGGCACCACGTCGGCCTATCAAACTCGACGATATGCAATAGCAGTTAATATATCAATGGGCCTGCAGTATCGTCTTCGTCCTGAGGTAAATACGGTATTATTAAAGCGCTCAAATCGGCTAAGGCACCAGGTGTTGACGGAGTGCCTTCAAAACTGCCTGCGAGATTTTGGCGCCATGTTGGGGAAGGTGTTCCAGGTAATATGGAATGAGATACCGCGGTGTTTTTACAGCGTCTTTCAAAGCTGCGTGCGAGATTTTGGCGCCGCGTTGGGGAAGGTGTTCCAGGTAATATGGAATGAGATACCGCGGTGTTTTTAGCGTCTTTAAGGAGGGCGATTCTACGCAATATAAAAACTATCATGACATATCGCTGCTTCCGATTGCACCGAAAATCGTGCTAAACAGATTCCGCTATTGTTGCGAGGGCTTCAAACACGAATAACAGGCCGGCGATATACGGACCAAATATTCACTATTCGGCAGCTACTGCACACTCGCCATGAATTCCGTAGCAGTACATTGGTTAAATTTGTCGGCATCCGAGCTGCCTTCAACCCCGGTGACCGCGAATCACTGTTCGCCATTGCCGAGACCGATCCGGATATGCTGGTTACAGTGATTAGAACGATGTATCATAACATTGATGTTCTTATACGCGGCTACAACTCCACATGAGAGGTGTATTCTATAGACCGCTGTAAGGCAAGGCGCTATATTGTATCCCACGGTGGATGGCTTCCCATACCTCGTTTCAATGGTACAGGTGGCGCGTCGTCGGAGATCGCAAGAGTTGTAAGGTATTCGCCTACCTTTAAACGCCTATGGTCGTGCAGAGATATTACACTGCAAATGAAGCTAAAAATCTTATCCGTATCCAAGGCGTTTTGGTTTAACACGCCGATATCCCATGACGGTGTCACACAACATACACATTTGGTGATACAGTAAAGTGGTGGCATCTGGACTGGCTTCGTCATGTGCCGGGGATGAAACTGTGCGGATTTCTTGAAATGGCACTTCTTTTTTTCACCACCTGCTGATTGGAAGTGACCACGAGGGAGATCTAACAGTGGCGTAGATTTCAACGAAATACACACCAATAGATTTCTCTCATTAAACCGAGTCGAACGGTACCCGACATGATCATATACCGAATAAAATTTTTTGGTCATCTTCAAAATTGATCAAATTCGGGCTAGCGAGCTAAAAGAAAAGACACAGCTATGTTTGTTTATGTGTCTAAGACTTGTGATTTGACATGTTTGCGTGCACAATTTTCTGCGGCGTTCAGAGAAAAATGTGTGCACCCATTGCACATTGTAGCACATAAGCATGCAAACCCTGTTTCGGCATGTATGATATACATGTGTAACAGATCCTTACGGATCGTTACGAGGTGGATAATCCTGACCACAGCCTAATGGCCAACTTTTATCGAAAATCCATAATCTTGACCACATAGCAATGGTCAACTTTTACGAAAATCCTGACCACACGATAATGGTCAACATTTAAAATAAATCT